>OMLB01057329.1:0-19769 GCA_900302555.1 Myripristis jacobus
CAGGCGGGAGGAAGACGAGGCGAGGGGGAGATTTTTGGGATGAGAACCGGAGAGAATTAATTAATACGCTGATAATATGTCGTGATGCAAGTTAACCTGTGGTGAAGCTGGATGAGTACACTGATGCTGCATTTAGGTTTTATGATTCTAGTAGAAAGTCCAGTAGCGGCTGCAGGACGAAAGGGGAAATATTCGGAGGCGTCGGAGGATGAGGCGCTTTTGCGTGCAAACTAAATGAACTATGTCCTCATTTTGAATAATTCTGGTGCACATGGTAGATATCATCCCCTATTTTTGCTTAATATGTGCCTCAACTTAATAGGAGTTTGTTCATTCAAACATAATTTATAAAAACAAAATTAACACATGAAGCACATGTTACAAAGTTTATACTCGGTTTAGCTGATTCACAAGTTCACCTACATGTCATAATTACCTGGATTTACATGAATAGAACTATGCTATGAATTTGTTGCTCCAATTTTACTTGAGGTCCAGATTTATCAAAGCATCCTAAGCACCACATTTCTGTCATTTAACGCACAGTCTTGCCAATTTACAATGCCTGCACTAGCAGCAGAATATGCAGAAATTTCTAGATTAATATCATTACTAGCAACACAGGCAAACACAGGCAAAGTCACCGCACACAGACGTAATACATAGTCCTGCATCTCTAAAAAATGATCATGTATGATAGAGAGGTGCTAGAAATAAGAGCCAGTTCATGTCCAAAATATTACAGTATTAATATCAGAGGTGTAACAATCCACCCCAATCGGAATGTAATGTACCGGATTGTGTTAAATGGGCGTATGATATCATCTCATATAGATCATAAGCCCCTGAATTGAATCAAATAAAATCATATTGCGGCTGACTTTTGGTGATATCACAAAGAATCTGTATACTATTGGATTGTGATGAAAACGTGTGATTTAGACCATTTTACAAAAAAAAAACATTCCCTGAAATCATAATCTTACAAGTTTAACATAAGGAGAATGTCATTTTGTCAAAGCTTTCCACAGTACTACCAGAGTGAATGCAGTTTGGTGTCACTGTGGAAAAAGCGACTCGTGAAACGTGGCTGTGGACTCACGCAGCCTGCAGATGGGGCAGCAGTTGGCCTGGTAGCGCAGTGTGTCCGCGCAGGCGTTGCACAGACACAGATGTCTGCATGGCAGGATGAGCGTGTCTCGTACATCCGACAGACACACCACACACTCGGCGCTGTTGTCGCTGATCTCGTCATCGGCAACCTGGAGATAAACGCCACTTAGACATTAGAGGGAATGAGGCGCTTTCAAGTCATAAAACGTGAACAATCAAATTACACTGGTTTTATTTTGCTGCGCTGCTACATCAGTTCTGATAACAAACAACAAAGGAGGCCCAGACCGAATTATCGCTCGTGCAGACACTTGTGGCATCCTTACCTTTGATTCTTGGCTGTTGTATTTGTTCTCAATACCATAGATCTCCTGCAGCAGATAACTCACTCCATCCACCTGGGAAAAGGAAGACATCGGAGAATAAAAAGGAGACAGGTTTCATGGGCGGGGTGTGATGTTCAAAGAAGATACAAAGCTTTGGCGTGTCTGTGTATCTGTGTAGAGGGGAAAGTGATGAAAGAGAGAGAGAAGAGATGGGTATATTCACCACTTGTTTCTGCTTCAGAGGTTTCACACAGTAGCTTCCATCCATGTGCTGCAAAAGAGAGCACAATTCACTCTTAGGTTATTTTGTCCGCCAGTTCATATGAGGTAACTAGAACTTGCCTTTCCGTATAACCTGAATACATACACACACACTGATGCCTATGCATGTTTTTGTGGTCATGGTGCAGGGTTGCATCTAAAGCAGTGTCCTTGGAGAAATCTGGGGCGTGAGGCCTTGTTAATGGGCTCTCGGGCTATAAATATGATACCGGACACTGTTCGACTGCCAGCTCACAACTGCAGTATGGACCTGTCTTGATGTAAAAATAGCATCCTCTGACCAGGCAATTGTCAATGACTGCAACTTCTGCAATGAAATTATGCAATAACATCACTTTTAATGGTGTAAGTATTGCCACCTGACAGTAACAGCAGTTTACAATGTGTCCTGCTGGCGTGGCATATCTCTTTGTGTAGGCCAGCATGCCAACTAGGTAGTGGCACTGGGCAAAAATGTCAATAATGTCAACGTCTATGGTCATGCTCTCCATAAACCACTTTCCTGTCATTTTAATTCTTGTCATTTTATTGTGCTAAACCAATTAAAATTATTCTGATAAATAAAATCCTTTCCTTACCTTTTCAAATGTAGCCAGCAGCACATGAGAGTGGCCCATATGGTCTAGAGGGGTAAAAGACAATAATCGCTTTAAGGCACATGGCTTAAAGACATGGTAAACCAAAATATGTCATTTCTCAATAACATGTTTTTTACTGTCATCACCGGATGTAGAAAACATCAACAACTGCGAGACTAAAAGCTATTTTGACGCACAAGAGTGGAACAAGCTCAGTATTTATTGTTCCCACCCACATTTGACTGACTATTCATTATTGGTGGGAATCACTGGGTTACTGGCGATATGATACTATGAGGATATTTCTCCCGCATTAACAGTGGTATCACAATACAGACAATTCTGCAGTATGTGATATATTGGAAGATAGTCAGCTATGATACATCATGATATCTGTAAGTGAAGAAGAAAAACCATCCTGGAAAAGGCAAAATAATTTCCCAATTTTCATTTTGCTGGACAGCTGGTTGGTCTTACCAGGGTCAAGACAATATTGTTACCATACAAAAGGAGCTCAAGCCCACCTAGCCCTGTTGGAATGGATTACTATGGAAAATGAAGCCACTAAAACTCCATTTTATTATACTTAATGACTTTTGAATAATGGAGATTGTACTAAAAAATAATACCAAATAAGAAAGTCCCCGTTTTTAACTGGGTGTACCATCCTTTTAAAATTCTTCCACTGTGCCTTCATATCAGCCCTGACATGAGTCAAAACAAGCGGCGGCCCATGTAAACAGGACGCAGACACATATCAACTCACCTTCCCCCTCGTCTACCACGGCCTGCACCACCATGGGGAAAATCTCCTTGTCCATATCAAACAGCAGCTATGGAGGAGGAGGAGAGGACAAAAGCACAGATATCAGTCTGTCCTGTGTATACAAAATGGTTTCACAAGATCGCACAACCCTTCTACACACAAGCAGTGAAATATTCAGCCTTTGGACACGGGGCCTACCTCGTCGTCGGCCCATTCACTGAGGTTGACCGAGTGCGAAGGCAGGCAGAACTGCTGGCAAACGCCTCTCTTAAAGTGCACCGTCTCGGACTGCAGAGAGCTGTCCTGCGGTAGGTAACTACAGGGAGACACACAGGTAGGTTGAGCTGCACTGGAGCTGTTTTACAGAAATTCAAAAAAATCCACCCACATATGCACAGCCACTTACATTGGCACTCCATTGTGAAACTCCTCTATAGCTTGGTAGTAGATGGTGATGGCCACCTGTGTATCGGCGTCGAAGGTGAATTCAATGTTATAGCAGGCTCGGTTCTTTCCCGCCGCCTCCTCTCCGGGCAGCTTCAGGTCCTCGCTGCAGCTACAGGGTAACAGGGTAAAGTGGATGGGTGCCACACTGAATAACTTTACTCCAAAACTTCATAAAGTAGTGATGGGAATGAAATCATCTATTTGTTTTCTTGCCCCCACTCTAACTAGACTCTTAAAGGATAGTTTGCATGCCTTTCTTCCCATACTTTTCCCATTTTAAGCTCCTCCTTCTTATTTTAAGTGCTGCGTTCGACACTATAGACCATGACATCTTGAGTCACTGTCTTGAAAAGTTGGTTCATTTATCTGGCAAGGCAATCAACTGGTTTCATTCATACTTATGTGGTCGACATTTTGCTGTATTATTGAATGTTCAGTTCTCTGATAACTTTGTTGTTGATTTTGGAGTTCCCCAGGGCAGTATTCTTGGGCCTCTGCTTTTTTCCTTGTATACATTACCTTAAGACCATGCAATACATCAATAGGAGAGACTAAATTGACATACTGGACAAGCATACCTGCCCTACCTGACTGTGATTTGCCAGTAATAGTTGCTTTTATCGGTTAAGATTAGGGTTAGGGTTGGGTTGGGTTAGGGTTAGCCAATCAGGAGCGGAGTATGGACAGGTCTCCCGGGCAGCACGCTGGGTATGCATGTCCAGTATGTCATTTTAGTCTCTCCCATGCGGTTATTTACCATTTTTATGCTGATGATACACAGCTCTATGTATCTGTGCAGCCAACTGACCCATATGCCTTCCTCTCATTGACTGTATATCTCGCTGCCATTAACGATTGGATGAATATGGATTATCTTAATGAAGAAAAAATAACTGGATACAAGCCTATCACACATCAGCAGTATAGCTCCACGGACTAAAGCTGAGGTTTAAAAGCTTGGTGTAATTTTAGATCGAATCTCAGTTTTAAGTCTCACATTAGACAGGACCAGCCTTTTGCCACCTGTGTAATATAGCTAAACTTAGACCATTTTTAACTCAAAAACACACTGAAATTTTAGTTCATGCTGTTTTCACTGGCAGGTTTGACTGCTGTAATGCTATCTTCTCTGGTGTCCCAAAAAAATTTCATTAACTCCTTCCATTAACTCCTCCTCGGCTGCTGTCCAAGACAGGGAGGAAAACACACATTATATTGTTCTTTGTCCTACTCCTTGTAGGGCACTTTGTGTTGCTGCTTGTTGTATGAAAAGGGCATTACAAATAACGTTAGATTTGATTTGATTTGAAGGAGGGTTAAGATGATGGAGAAGGCATTTTAAGAGCAGAATAGAAATCTGACCCTGGTTCAAACTCTTCTTAGTAGTGTTTCAGCCTTGGAGAATGCTTTATAAAACAGAACTGAAATCCAAGCAAAATGCCAAGTGCCATTATAACGCATTTCAAGCTTCAATAGTCAGTGCACAATAGCAGCACCTTAAAAAATGTCCTTTTAACCCAGGTGTGTAGTGTTTAGTCAAGTAGGACCTGCACACTGGGACTTGAAAAAGAAGACCAAAGAGTCATATTTGCAAAAACACTTTCTGTTTAATTTATAAATTACAGGGTATTCATGCAAAAAGTGCAGAAAAGAACATTGCCTTTAAATATACTCTGCATTATATTGCCTTTCTTTGCACTGAGAATAGGCCACGTGGACTGAAATGTTTGCGCTTCCTGCACTTGATACTTTTTTGCACTTTTTGCATCAATGCCCTGTAATTTCTAAATGAAACAGCAAGTATTTATGCAAATATGCTTCATTAATCATACACAATTTCACACCAACCTTTTAGGATCTGGCTATTTTGGCCCGTGCTTAAAAATAGCTCAGCGGACACATGGCCAGACACCGGTGCTGCATTAAAGGATTGAAATTGAGTTTAGGGAGAGGAGCATACCGTACAAGCCGTAGCGTGTCCTTACGGATGTTTATAAGGCTTCGTAATGTCTTCACTGGTTCCTGAGGCGGAGGGGCCGCATACGGGAACTGAAAAGGAAAAACAAAAAAACAAAGCAACAAATTACAGATGCAAAATACATGTTACGCTGCTAAAGAGTAGTAGCATTCAGCTCTCCTCAACCCTCAACATTCCTCTGCCGTTACCGCAGGGAAGCTGAGTTTGGACGCAAGGCTTGGCCGCTCCCAGCTTAACCTTAACACAGACTGTGTCAGCTTGTCAGCACGGATCACGCCGCTGCTGACAAGTGCTGATCTGGTGCGAAAAATCTGCTCAGACTGTGTCTTTCCAGGGCCAAGGCTGACATTACAGACAGGGAACTCAGAAGTGCAAAACAGAACTCAGGGTCAAACAGTGTGTGCGTTTGTTTAAACCTGTTTGGAGGAGCAGATGGAACAAGCTTCGCCGCATCAGGAGGGTTCAGATAGTGTCAGGTCAGCTTTCACGAACGAGGATTATTGTCTAATTCTTTCCTGTGATTGTCTAAACTTTGCTCTTTTCACTGTGTTTTCTCTTATGACAAACCCTTTAAACTTGACCCCGTCTGAGGCTCTTTTCTCAGCACTCCTTTGTTGTATGTTTGATGGCAGAGGCTGCTGACTGTGCGTAAGGAGAGCCGGCGTGGTTTGAGAATTTTTGGAAGAGAAGCATGCAGTGCAGGGGAGGATGTGGTCAGATACCTCCACACTGCTACCCCTCATCTAGGCCTGGCCCCGCTGTGTGTGTTTATGTGTGTGTGTGTGTGTGTGGCTGTGAATGGCACAGTATTCAGTATTATTAAACATCTGGGCTCAGCAGGAGTCACGCCTGTAAACCACACATACACACACACACGCAGAATAACAGATGCTGAAAAGCACCATTCATTAGGAGACTCGGGGGGCAACAGTGTAGGTCTTCTACCTCATGAAAAATCGTGAAACATCAGAGCGCCATCCAGACACACTGCAACTCTTTTTAACTCCAGCGAGCAGTTTGCTGAATGGCGTGTATTTACACACTCAGATTTTGGTCAAACAGTGTGAAAAGAAGCAGTTGCTTTCCTTTCAAAGCATGTGTGTGCAGAGGATATATAATCACCTCCAAGAATTCACTCATATCTGCTCAAAACGACAGACTGGATGGATGCTCAGCCTATCAGCAGTGCATACCCCTTTCATTTTGAACCGCAGTGAAATAGGACCTTGTGATAAGTATTTTCCATTAGCTATTTATCATGTAGTTTGTAGTCGCTGTGCCACTACACCACCGTATCAGGTGACAGCTCATCACAACATAAAAATAGTCGATACAACCAACAGAACTGACATTCAAAGAAAGAAAAGACAAATTTCCTTTATAAAGCTACCTCTGTTATTGTTACAAAACCACCTTATTGTTAGGCTATGTATCATTTGTACTGTTAGTTGAGTAAATAAAATAAAATTTAAAAAACAACAATCCATAAGGAAATATGCAACAAATAGTATATGTAGAAGACTTATCACTCGGTTCGGTTTCATTTTGGTTGAAAAGCAGCCTGTACACACTGCTGATTGGCTAATTGTCTGTCCAATCAGGTTGCCTGTGGGTGTGGCAAGCCCTGCCATAGTGCAGAAGGATTTGTGAATTTGCTGTCTGGTAGCGCTGCTGCAACCCAGCTCTTGCCTGATGATATTTACTAAGGCCGTGTTTACACTTGTCTCTTCAAAGCGGGTTTCGTGATCGGATGCGTTAGTCCTTCCTGCATGTGTGTGTCCAGATTTGACACTTCAATGCGACCTGCCTGATCCGATAGTGATCGGAAATGTCCCAACGTGGATATATTCCACCATATGTCTCGTTAAAATTGTCTGGATCATGCCCACATGCTGTCCACACTTAAGTGTGGATCGGGCGGCATCTTTTGTGTCCGAATGCGACCCAAGCCGAGATTTTGTTTGTCCTCCATCACTACACTCGTTGTCCACATGAAACAGCCTACGTGTTGCCTTCAGTGTCGTCATGAAAGCACTATACAGGCCCAGACAATAGGTTCATCAATTTAATTTTTTTCCAGTTTCACTAAAATAACGCCGACATGACCGAACCCAACCCAAACATAATTTCTAAATTTTTGTCCAAAGCCGTCAGATATCCACATTCAAGCCCACACCTCACTGAGACTGAAACTCAGTGCGAGCCAGGCCATCGATGGTGATCGAATCCAAATACGAACAAGATCCGACAGAGTTGACAGAAAATTTAAAAGACAATGTGTAACAACGGCCTAACATACATCACTCTAAAATATATCATTTTTCAGATTCCCCACTGATAAACGCAACAGGCAGCTGGATTTCAACAATTTGGAGGATGCAGGCTCACATGTTATCATACTGGTCCCATTATCACTAGCTACCAAAATCTAGCCACGAAAGTGAGCTGGTAGCTTTCTAGCTAAGTGAGAGTCCCAAGCTCAGCAAAACAAGAAAATCCAGGCAGAGGGCAGGGTCTCTGCAGACACACACACCAACACACACTTCTAGTGGCTCATAAGTGATGACTGAGAGGATTATTTTTGTATGAATCTCTACATGAGTAGGGAAATCCTACTCATCCTGCCTTTAATTTGAAAACCGTTAGGCCTATCTTCAGCCATCAGTGTTGAGGTCACATACGTTTTTATATACATGCCAGCCTTGTGGGCAAAGTGTTGAAAAGGGGGCCTCTGTGAGAATAAGGTCAACGGCAAACTGCTCTGTCTAAATCCACATTAAACCAGAGCAGAAACTCAACAAACACAAGGTCACTCCACTGACGTGCCAGACTTATCACTGGCAGCCCACACAAAAACTGCACAGCCGGCCTCACACACAAAAGTGAATGTTCTGGGGGGGAAAAAAAATCTTTTTACAATTTATTTTGTACACCCCTACACTGGAGGCAGGAGATTCTGGAGGAAAAAAAATCCCTAAAAATAGCCCATCATCATTTTTGTGGGGCGGGGAGACACGGCGAGCACCACAACTGTAGCCGCGTTTATGATTCTGCAGTGCCATCTGCTTAGAAACCACCAGAAATTATATAATGCTGGGAAAGCTTCACACACACACACACACATACATACACATACACAATGGCAAAACACAGCATCCCCAGCTCAATTCTGTGCCTACAGAAGAAGGATTATGAACACCCGCATAATCGGGCAAAAAAAAACACACTCCTAATTTTATCCCCAGTCTAGACAGAAACAGCGGTTGTGACTAAGATTAGAGAAAAAAGGGATGGAGGCATGGATCTCTGCCTCCCCGTATCTGGCTGCTGAGCCCCAGTTAATGTGAATCCAGCAGGAAAAAAAAAAAAACAGAAACATGCTCGGTGATTTCACATGGACCCTCCGTCTTTGTGAAATCCAGACGAGCAGAGGCCGAGCGCTCGGCTCCCTCACGTTCGCTCTCTGGACTCCTGCCCTCTTTGATCCGCCGCTCTCATTAGCCTGACCTTCAAGTTCATGATTAAGACGAACAAGCCCTCAGGAGGAGCCGTCACTTATCAGCCTCCGGCAGACCGTCGTTTCACTTTTAATTAGTTTGACAGGATCAGACATTCGGATAAATTTTATTCAGCTGAAATCCCACTGCCTGTTCCTGTGGGGGAAAAAATGGCTGCTGAAATGCGTTGGTTACACAGTTTATATATCATCAGATCACACATGAACATGGAATGCATTTATTTTAATATCTTGTCTTTTCTCATTGTATACCCTGGTGCCTACAGGTATCAGAGAGATAAATTCAATGTTTTTTCAGAACTTTTTCTTATTCAAATGAGCTCTGCAGGTGAGTGTAAAGGTAGCACTACATATTCAGTCATGTGCTCAGGTCAGTTTTAAGGCCGTGACACACCACGCGGACAGTCAGTCGTCGGTCAGTGTTTGGCAGCCAGTGAACGTCTGTGGCTCTAGTTTTTCGGTGTCTCCTGCCCCGGTGGCGTTAGCCAGACCCCTGTCGGCGGCTTTTCGACCGACTGAACATGTTGAAATGGCGGCGGAGACGGTCGATGAGAGAGATCGTTCTGATTGGCTGTTCAGCTTAACAGAGAAATTGAATTATTTTTCGCCTCCTTCTCTTCCTTACGTCTTCCACAACCAAAAAGACCTGCACCTGCATTCCTGGCTTTTCCGGTTCCCCTTTTTGAATGACGAACACAGACTACCGCCACCTATTGGCTGTAATCTTTGCAGTGTGATAAAGTGCACATTTTGGGCAACACCACAGTCGGCCTTTGTCACCCCTGGTTCTTTAATGTTGGTTTGATGTGTCTGGGCCTTTAGGTAGGAAAAAGGTTGGTTATTGACTGTATGATTTTAAGAGAGACTCCTTTAGCTTAAACAGAAGCTGCTGCTGGAATAAATCTAACTAGGAGGTTGTTATTGTTTTGTTTGTTTTTTTACACAGGTAAGTCCAGGGATTTGTGTGGTTTTCTCTCTACAGGCGCAGAAGTGAACAATCTGGTTCCTAGTGTACATGCAAATGTCCTATAGAAGATTAAGTATAAAGTAGGTTAGGGTTAATCTACAACAGGAATGTTCCCAACAGGTTAAGTGCAGAATGTCAGTAAAAAGAAAGCATTAGGTTCAGCAGCAGGTTTAGAGTTTTGTAACATCAGAAATGTTGAATTTCTTGCTGAAGACCTTGACTAAGTTTGATAAAAAGATGGATAAATTAAATTGGAGACACTGTTTATATAGAAATTAAGACCTCATAGATTCCAGTTTAAGACTATTTAATGGCTTTAAAGGTCTAATATTTATAAAAACTGAATTGGAGACCTGCAGCCCCCCTGTACATATCTTCATTATATAAGATACTGCTTTAAACAGCCTGATTTGCCAGCCTATATTTACCCAGCAGGTGTTAGAGTGACTCAGTGTCTTGCAGAGAACACGTACCGCTACTGGTCTGGTCCCCAGGAAGTTAAGGTCCGTGTTTTCCCCGAACAGGTAACCCTCGGGATGGGTAGAGTCAAACTTCTCTCCCCCCATGATGAAATGGCTGGCGAAGTAACTCCCTGCAGACAAACAAGGTTACACTCAACACGCTGCACTTGTCAGACGTCACATCGCATTAAATTATACATCCATCACATTCATGACAAAGAGCCTGATGAGTTCAGTGAGGAAGATATTGTATGTGCACCAGATGGGAGATTATATCAGGTCAGTTGTCGGGTGTGTTACAGTTTACTAGATTAACCGGGACTGCAAGAACTTTCCATCATTCTCATATTCAAGCTTAAAAACTGATTCATCCAACAATAATGAAAAATTTACAGTTTGGGAATACTGACTATCTTGAAACCAGACAGAATAAAGGGGCTCACTCCACTGGTATCAAGAAAGTGATACCTGCTTCAAGAAAATCCCTGTGATTTTCACTGGTCACAAGTGAAATTATCTCACCCAACTGGCAAATCCATTGACTTGTTTTGAGGAAAAATTAGATTTGAAGATTTGAAATTAGATTAACGTGACAGTCAAAACGTTCTATAAGTCATTGTTTTGTGGGGGAAAAACCTTCCTGACTAACTTTTCTACCACATAACTGTAATCGAGCATTAAGGTTTCCCTTTACAGTGTCACCCAGAGTCATTTATGATAAATTCAATAGAATTACAGCTCAAACATGCTGCCATGAAGTCAAGCAACAGTTAGTGAGCCTCAACCTGAAATGATCACATATGATAAAGAAGTGCTGAGTGAGATAAGAAATGAAAAGGAAAAAGTACAGAGGATTTTTGTGCTTCAAGGTGGTGAAAATATTATTATTGTTATCATTATTATTATTATATCACCATAAAACCCTGCGAAGGACTGATAGATACTCTGTGACAGTCAGTCTGTTATTGGGAATAAAAGCGTGTCCGCCTGTTTGTCGAACCCAGGGTTGATGACAACAAGGGTAAGCAGAGGTCCTGCCTTTTTAAAATCACAGGCTCGGCTAATATCATAAGACCGTAATAGTGGATCTGTGGCTTTAAACACATATTAGACAGCCGAGTCATCTATCTGCTGGCAGCGAGGGACATTTGGTCTTGCATCACTGATCTGAATCACTCTTATCACTGCTGCTTTGTAGTTTTGACGTTCTAACCTCATAAAGAGACTTCAGTAATTAGGAGGAAAGGGCACTGGCATAGCAGAAACAATAATAAAAAAAAAATGCTTAAGAAAAGTTTTTAAAAAATGCAGTCTTACTTAGAATGAGGAAATCAGAAAAAAAAGATTATCAGGGGAGTATTTATGTATACCACCCACACTAACTGTAGAATAAACCAGTTGAACAGTTTTACACCCCTCACAGATACACAGATAGATAGATACCTGCACACATGTTTACAAACACACATGCAAAACTATGATTTACTGGGCTCTCCATCTTCATCACCTATTATTATTTACAGCGGCTGGGATGGGGGAGCTGGGCCACCACTCTGTCACCAGATCCCACAGACAGGAACTAAGGCTGACAGATCAGTTTCACCAGCAGCCGCCACCTCGTCCCACACGTTCACTCAAGAAGCCGCTCCTCCCTTTCCCCCCCAACTCCCCCTTCACCTCCGCCACACGTCCAAACAACAATTATCATATCACCTATTGACACAAAATGTGGTATGGGGCAAAACAAATGGCTGCCAAGGCCCATGTTTCAACTCCTCTTCCCTTCTATCTTCCATTTAAGATGAGGACTGATAGGTTTCAGTGCTTAATTATTCAAAAATGGGATGTGGGGAAATAAATATAGTAATTCGAGAACATTGGTTTGACTATAACATATGATAATATTTCCTAAATAATTCAGTTTAATGCAGGAACTGAATGGAGCTTAACAGTGCTGCCATGGCATGCTCCATGTGTATCCTAAAATGTCAGACAATAAGGTGACAAATTTACACACACACACTTTCAGGTCCAAAGGACAGTCTGTGAGTCATGTGACCTGGAATAGAAAGGAGTCCTATTACACTGGATATCTATTTGTGCTTATGTAAAAAAATAAAAAAATAAAAAAAGCGCCTGTTAACAAACATTACAACCGACTATGTCTGAAATATATCTGCTGCTGCTGATGATTTATTTTCATCATCATGACTTGGCTGTTTCACAGTCATGATGCCCTCGATAAAAAAGTTCAGCGAGCGGCTGTATAGCTGCAACACAGCAATAAAGACAGAGAGACCCATCCCAGTTGCTGCTCAGTTATGTCATACATTCAGCAAATGGGAGAGCCAGGATGGAAATTATAGCTTTGGTTTTCAGGTCAGTGGTTTTCACAGTGCACAGGTAAACACTGCAAACCATCCTATTTTCCCTGCAGATTAATGTGCATTGGGTGGGATTGGTTTCAGTGAGTGTACCCACCTCCTCAATTACCAATCCACCACATTACCATGTCTTACTGTGTGAAGTCCAAGCCAAGGGACAGATCCCATTATAGACACAACAGCAATGATGCAATATGACTGAGATGCAATTAAGGCAGGACAGTGTGTCACCACCTGCCATAAATCTAGATAATGATCCTGTTTGTGCAGGTAATTTCCTCCCCAAACTACCTTGTTATAGTGTTTTATGCTGAAAACAGTGCCAGTATGCAGCTCGCTCCCTCTCCACAGGTTAACTATAACTGCAGGTTAAAGACTAAGATGTCACCACCTTAAGGTATGATGTTAATGGTGATGTAGAGGCTTCTCTCCATGCATGTTGAGTACAAAACCCATCTGCAGCAGGATAAGCCCCTGGTGGATGCACCCATCCCCACTCTGACCTGTTGTGTGGTGGTGACTTACCGGATTTTGGTGGATAACGGTACACCGAATTGGATGGGATGTCCACTTCTTCCACGCCTATGTTCTGTCTGCTTGTTAAAGCCCCCATTTCCAGTCAAATAAAAGCACAAGTTCATGAGCATAACACTTCACGATCGCTTTGTTTGCGCCGTCTCTTTATTCCCTATCATTTAATCCAGTTCGTGCTGCCCTGTCCATGATGTCTGCCGGGTCCGAGGCCCTCTGTGAATGTGACCGTCCCGGGGATTAGTGCCGTTTCTCTGCCTGTTTATCCCTCCCTGGTCAACAGTGCGGCTTGTTTTGAGACAGAAAGCAGCAGCGGCAGTCGCTTCAGTAGCGAGGCGCTCTCATTGTACGACCAAATCGCATCTCCGGCGTGCGCAACGACCAAACCCGAAATCTCCGCGCTTCGGCTCGGGGATTTATACGGCACGAAACGGCGACGTGCTCTGCATCTTTGTCCGCTTGCACCGCCGTGGGATGTTGATATCTTATCCGTGGTGCTTTTCGCTGGATCCTGTCAAAGCCCGTCTGTTGCTGCTCCCCATGACGTCAGGCACAAATCCGGACCGTGGTTTTGCGCAGTCCTCTCCAGCAGCTCTCGACCCCCTTTATAACGTGACCTTCCTACACCAAATGTGTGAACAGCGCTGACTGCAGTGCAGTGTGAGGACTGGCTCGGTGGGATACACACTGGAGCTACATGAAAAATGATTCCAAAACATTCAATTAACTGATAATCTAATAATTTGGGCTAAGGCAAGCGCATATTCTCACAGTTAAATTACACAGGCGGACTGGCGCTATCATAGCAACAAGTAGGGTAATAAAAATAAATTGTGCAAGGGTTAAATCGATACATCATTGTTAAACAATTTTCATGCCGTCAATTGAATAGCTAGGATTTAAAAAATAATTGAGAAATCACAACATAAAACAGCTTTCAACAGTGTCGTCGTTAAGCATGGGCTTCCGGGGCTCTAGCCCCGAACGTCACAGAGTCCCTCTTATTCTCCCCCCTCCCCTGGCAGCGGAGAGCAGAACATACCATTCATAGTCCCGACTCCCGTCCCGACTCCACCCCCCTCCTTCCCTGTCGTGTTGGTATCTTCCTTGAGCTTTGTGTGTCCTTTCCGCCCGCGACTGTGATGGGGCTCTCACATAGCGGCGCAGACCTCAGCCGGCGCAGCCAGTCATTGTGTGTGTGATCTGCACCGGTAAAAACGGCAAAACAACAGTGGAGGAAAGTATCACTGTGGCTGTCTTTCTGTATGCAGAGCTGTGGGACACCAGACTACAATCCTACCGTGATCTCATTAAAAAAGCCCAATCATGGAGGGAGATATCCGACAGTTTGGGAATATCATAGAGTATGTACAGTGTATGGTTCATATTTTACCCCTGTAGCTTTGCAAAGTCTTCACACAGATGACAGATTAACTCTAACCAATCAAATGGCTGCAAATCTGTGGCTCAAAACTGCCCCTGTCATTTACTATACACTTTGTGGTTCTGTTTTGAATGGGGCCTTTGTTTTAAGTGATGACTATTACATTCGTTAATGCCTTTAGCCTCTATTAACCTTTAATCTCAGTTGAAGAAGTTATATCATTAGAGAGGATTCCCATTCATCCACCCGGAGTAAAACTAATGTTCATATCATCCCTTGTCCAGGGATGAAAGTGTTTATTCAACTGCCTCAGCCACTTGAGCAGATCAACTCACGGATTGACAGGGAGGTCACTCCTAATACAGACTGGTCAATATGTAAAACCCACATTGCACAGGGGCACAGGAGCAGACAACAGGTGCCAGTAGTTTTATGTAGGCATCACCTGGTGTGGCTGAGGTCACTGCAGTTTAAACACAATGCAGCCAACACACAGACAGTCATTGTTTGTGCTGTTTATTCAGAAGCTAAAAACAGGCATTATGACTTATGCCAACACATTAAATGGACATGTACTTTCTGAGTTCAAATGAAAACTACCTTGCCGTGAAGCAAATTGCCCTGTGGAGATAAAGACTCACTGCTCAGCCCAAGCACAACTGTACAAGAAGTGAGCACATGACAGATTTTTTCAAGCACCTGTTCATACTGTAACACATGTCCAACATTTGGCAGTTGGAGTCATATTATATTCCTTACATAATCTTACACTGGCCTACTTTGAGAACGGGGCTGGAGGATATGGCTTCAATCAAAAAGAGACATTAAGACAAACTCTTATCCACAAAGCTTTAGAATTGCATGTGAATATCATCCATTTCCAATTTTTTTGTATACTAGGGCCACAGTTTTGGCACGAAATAGAGATAAATCAAGAGCACGTTACTATATTGTGCTGCACTGAGTTATACCCCAGCCCTCAGAAACAGGATCTGCTGCCCCCTGTTGCTCACCTGGCTCAGTGCCAAGCATGTAAACTGTGTACGGTCAGGCCTGATGTCTCATGTCACAGGCAGCTGAACCATAAAATAACTTCCACAGCACGTCAGCCACGCCTACTGATATAATGTCTCTGTATCTCTCTCTGTCTCCCGCCTCTAAAACCACAACCCAGATTTTTTAAATACCACTTATTTTGGATGGGGAATTTTCACATATGTACACTACATAGGAATCCACACATGCTGTAGCAAGTAACTAGTGTTTGTGACCATCGGTGTCTACCAAAATTATTAACCTGTGACAGCATTCACACTCCACCGTTAGGAGCTGCTGCGTTCACAATAAATGGGAAAGCACCACCTGTCATGGTTGCATTTTCTTATTCTTGTCCTGGGAACGATCATAAACACCATTTCCTAGCTGTTATCATCAGTGAGGCCAGGAGGTCGACAGTTGGCAGTTTTCAGTTTTATATTTGAATTAATTCAGCTCTCATAACGCCCACATCCTTGACTTTACTTAGACCCAGCATCCAGTGTTTTTCTGTTTTAAAATCATACAAGAAAACAGAAGCTAACTTTATTTACCTCTCTCAAAACCTTTGAAAACAGACAGCAACACCCATGGCACTCATTAAATAAAAGCCATTAGGTCTTCCATGGCAGTTTTACAACAACCTAAGTAATTACCAGATCATGATATGAGTATCCTTTAGGTTAAAAAAAAAAAAGCTTGCAAACTACAAAACAAACAAACAACAAAAAAGTTGGGTCTAATATTTCAGAGTTCAGTTGTGGACATTTCCAGAAGCACAGAACACATGCTGACAGCTGCTGCAGTTTCATTGTGTAAGTGAGAAACAGTTCTCCTCCAGTTGGTCTGTGTGTTCACAGGTGTAGGACTGACTCAGTTTGGTAATGCACACAAAGCAGAACAGCCCACATTACATCATCGGCCAGTTGGCGGGCAGGCAGTTGTGGTTTATGGTGCTGAAAGTCTGGCAAATAACAGAAGTCACAAGTTTAAGACGTACTTGTTGACATTTTGGTCTCAAAACATGTATTGTTAAAATTTACGTAAGCGTGTACCTTGTTCTTTTTCAATTCAACCTGAACCACTGCCACTCGGCCTTTGCTGCCTATTTTCAGTGACGATCCTGCCACCTAGAGGCACGTTTGTATGCTCTTGTGTGTTTTTGCATTTTATTACATGTAGTGATGCCTTTGAGATGATGGGAATGTGCAAAAATTGGCCAATGCTCCACTCAGAGACAAGATATGCCTTTTTTTGTGTTTCTCTCAGGAGCAGCTGTAAAAAAAAAAAAAAAAAAAAAAAAAAAAAAAAAGGAAAGGAAAACTTCTTATTTCCATATTGCAGCAATAGTTAAAATGCTGCTACACTTGAATGTAACGTTCTCTCCTTTCAATACCTTGATTAAAACCTGTGAAAATTCAATTTAAAGCAATTATAAACACATGCCTTTATACACAGCACTGAAGCTGAAGCTGCCAACCTTGAAACATCCACAGGGTGGAGACATTTGTACTGGATCTGCTGTGTTTAAAATCACTGCTGTCTAGCTGGACTGAGAAGATGCTGTAGAGGAAGTGAACTCACCTAAAGAGAGGTTATCACAGTTTGTTGCCATGAAAAGAATCCAGTGACCAAATAAACAAATACATTTCATTCAGTGGAAATATATTCGCTGGGATGGGAGGCTCTGGCAAGCAGGACTGGGCCTGTCAGGCTGAAGGCTTTTTAGGTTTTAATGTCTGAGCTCATCTGGTTGAAATGGACTGGCTCACCCTGTTATTGTACCAAAAACAGGTTAAGTGGGTGGAATTCACACCCCACTGACTGCTTCACCATCTCTGTCCACTGCAATAGATCATAAACATCCGAATGTTGGGAATTTATTCCAGAGATAGATATCATTTGAAAGTAAATACTCTCTGACGTTTTATCATACATCTCTACTTCATTTGCCCTTTCTGAAATGGTTGCATATACAGTATATGCTAGCCATAATGTGGAAATGTATGAAATGTTAAGATATGTGAAAAAGAAAAATTATAAAGGTGTCAATGCCAGGTTATAACATATAACATGTTGAAATGAGCCCACAGTATACATTAACTGAACTGGAATAACTGCTCGAGAAGGTTTCATGTGCAGTTTCATCTTTTGGAGTTTATTGTTGGTGTTTTTGTTTCCTTCCTGGTGTTCACCCTGTTACGCCAGTGGAGGGCATCCTCTGCCGGGACAGAGAGAGAGAGCAAATCCTTCCTGGAGTGTTTCTCTGCGCCCCTCCAAGGTTTCAGTGCATCCAGCTCTTTGATTTCACAAAGATAACCTCCGTGACGTGAGTCTTCTGGTAAGCCATTCCTGAGTCATCTTCTCTTTGGCTGCCGTGTTTATGTTTAGCTCTTCTCAAGTTTGCCCTCTCCTGTTGATCCAGTTCAGGCTCAGAGATCTGTGTGTGTGTGTGTGTGTGTGTGTGTGTGAGTGTGTATGCCATCTGAAAGATAATCTGTTTTATGTTATGGTAAGTAATATCATCCTCTGGCTTAGTTTACATCTGGGCTGCTAATTAAGAGATCGTGCAAGGTGAAATGTCACAACTCTCCATCCACCAATTTCCAGTTTACATTTCTTAACAAAAAAAATAAAAATAAAATAACAACATTCATGATCCAAGCTCTGCAGTCTGTAATAGCCACGGGGAAACGATGACTCATTTATTTTGGTGGTGTGAATGTACTCATTAGTCATCTGCTGTCTAGTAGATCTGTTATTTTCCATTTCACCGTCGATCTAAAAACAAGTTACATATATTTAAATTTACAAATGAAAACTCTGCTTCATTTTCTATGAGAAATTTTAGTTTTCATACACTCTATACATAACACGTGTAATGTGTAATTGTGTGTAAATGACAATAATAATCTAATAATAGTTTGCTTTTGTTTTTGTTTTGTTTTTTTGTCACCAGACCACCTGGGAAGTAGTTGCCATGTTGACAACCATCCACCCTGCTGAAGTGTTCTTGAGCAAGATGTTTCAGGTCAGGTCTGGTGACACAGTAGTGAAAGGCGGGATGGGTTCAGGCAGGGAAAGAACCGGGGCCTCCATGAGGGCTCTCTGGAGCAGAGCGGACGCTGCATGGCACTCCTCTGTTGACACGAACACCTTCCCTTTTTGACAAATCCACACAGAACCGCCAATCATCCTTCAGCTTTTTGGGAACCATGAGGCCCAGGTCTCGCAGTTCAAACTGGGCATGGAAAGCTGCACCCCCTCCCTCTCCTTCTGTTCCCAGTATTCCCATCAGACTCCATCCCCGTCCTGCCTCTCTGATTTTACTATTTAATCTTTCTCTTTTGGCATTGTATGAACTAAAATGCAGTATGAATTGCGCAATGTTTTCTTTAACTTCACAGTTTAACTTCACTATTCCTTTTCCCAGTTCAAACAGCGTGCCATTTAATCCTGTATGATCCATCTTGAGTCTTGTTATGATGATTTTCTCCCATCTGTTCCTTTCTTTATAGCGCTTTGTTATAATAATAATAATAATGATAATAATACATTTTATTTGGAGGCGCCTTTCATGTCACCCAAGGTCACCTTACAGAAGATAAAAGCATAGAAAAATCAATAACATAAATTAAAACAAAACAAATCAGCAGCATAAAACAGGTGAGGAGCACAGTGTCCGGTTAGAGTGAGTGTGCCAGTTTGAACGGGTGAGTTTTGAGGTGGGTTTTAAATGAGGTGATGGAGTCAGACAGTCTTATATGTGGGGGAAGAGAGTTCCAGAGCCTGGGTGCTGAGCAGCTGAAGGCTCGGGTACCCATGGTGCTGAGGCGTGATGTGGGGATGGTTAAGAGTCCAGCAGAGGAAGAGCGGAGGGTGCAGGAGGGAGTGTATTCATGAAGGAGGTCGTGGAGATAAGTCGGGGCTTGGTTGTGGAGAGCTTTAAAGGTGAGGAGGAGGTTTTTGTAATGGATGTGATATTGTGCAGGGAGCCAGT
>OMLB01057332.1:0-12500 GCA_900302555.1 Myripristis jacobus
GTGAGTGTATGTGTGTGTGTGTGTGTGTGTGTGTTTAAAAAGGAAACTTACATTTGCATGGAGAATGAGTCCTTCAATGGAAGAAATGAGCCATCAGAAGCTGGATGACAAAACAGGACAGCTCGACATCTTCACCCAGGGCAAGAACTTCCTTGACTCCTGCAATGATGGGTTTTGTCTTTATACCATCATCAATAAATAGTGTGAACAGAAGTCTTAGTGTTACTTCAACTGTTGAAATGACTTCCATAGACTATTTAGTGACACTATTAAGGCATCATCATGACTTCACTGGCAAAATACGTGTCCACAGGTTAATTTAGATTATGAGTTTCTTGTGTTGTCTAATTATTCGGCAATCATACAAAATTCTAGCTAGCTGCTAAATCCTTCATCATGACGTGCACCTATTCAGTAGGCTAATGCAAACAAATTGGATACATCACTGATATACTTTGCACCAATTTATAGATTAAATAAAATGGCTACTCACCAAATAATTAGCAAGATGGGGATGGATGAAGAAAATAACAGTCCCAGTTTCACATGTGCTGTTCAGGTGAATTGCCCTTCCCAGAATTCAAAAAATACTGCATGATACTGTAGTTTAGATACATTGGATGATTCATTAGCGGTAAAGTGCTGTATTTTAGGAATACATTATAGGTCTGAAAAAAAAAACGGTAAATTGACAGATTTGTGTGTGTATTAACAGTAAAGTGGTGTATTTTAAAATAACAGACTAATACTGTTGGAATCCTGCTGTAAATTTACAGCAATCTTTTACAGTGTAGGGTTTAACAAGTCATTCACTGCACTGATGTGTCAGTCATAAAATTCAACTGCATCAATCTGCTACGAAAAATAAATATAATGAAGTGTTCTGACATCAACCTGAACTGATAACAAATGCTTTGAATTTAATCTATGAATTCTTAAAGAAAGGAATAATGTCACTGCTTTTTGTCTACTATTATTATTATTGTAATTATTTTAGAATAAAGAATATCTTTACCTGTAATAAGTTAATTCAGGAACTATTAACAATCTTGAAATTAACCTGTGCTTAATGGAGACTTTTGTACCCCTTATTACATAAACCAAAACCAAGTTCCTAAGCCCAGCCATTTTGCTGTTTTTCACATCTTTTCTATCTTTGTTGTTAATTTTCCAGCCTGGAATGAACCTCCTCCCACTCCGTCTACCTAAACCAGCGCCATCCTCATCCCACTTCACCCCTTCGCCTCTTCAGCTTCATTCAAATCATCTCAGAAACTTCACATTCTGCAGATAAATGTGTTCAAATTTCAGATCAGTTGTACAGGTTCATTCAAAGCAACCTGCCTTGTAGCTCAAGGTCTGCAGCTTCACCACATTTTGGAATTGGAGGTCAGAGACAAAATAACCCAAATGATCCAATGAGACCTTTGTGAGAGTGAAATGAATCCCTTATTTCCATCCAGAACAAAATGTATTTTTCACCTTAACGTTGCATTTCGTACAAGAGATTACCGTGAACCCAGTAGCAGGACTGATGGCTTTTTATAAATGGAGTTTGAGCTCTCAACACCCTCTAGTGGTCAGAAAAAATACTTGTTGGTCTCCATTTTGCTCACATTATATGTCCTTCCAGCATTTATGTCTAATCTATATCTATCTGTGACAAAAGAGGACGAAACAGACAAGTTTATTAAACTTTGAGGCAGTTGAGGGTGTGGATTGTACAAAAAAACAACTGCAGTATTAGTATCAGTATCAAGAAGCTGTCCCTAATATTTTGTACAGCATCTGTGTGAATGTGTGTCTGCAGGCGTCCGTGTGTCTACAGCATATGTGCCTCGAAATAGCGAAACACCAGTCCTCAGTTCCAGTCGTGATGCAGCAGTTATTTGACGGAGGGATGCTGCTCATTAATCACAGACAGCAGCAGATGACCCCAAAAAAATCCTTTTTCTGCATTGTTCAGAAAATCATTTATTTAGAGGAAACAGTACAGAATGACAAATCAAAAGAAGCACAAGAAAACACAGTGATGTTTAGAAATGGAGGATGTTTGGAGGAAGTAGTTGCCTCATCTCAAGGTTGGAGTCAAGGTGAAGCTACACTTTGTTATTCCATTTAAAGGAAATGCGTGCAGTCACAGAATGAATAAAACACAAAGATGAAAATAAGATAAATACAGACAAGAGGAGGCTTTGTCTTATTGTGTATGAAGGACTTTGGTCTTAATTAATCCTGCAATCTTGCTGCAATTTTCAAGAAGATAATAGACATTTTCCTCTGTGTGACACTGGAAAATGGCCACATTCTTCAGTCAGAACACAAGTTCATGAAAGGAAATCCAGTACCACATCACGAAAGGCTGAGAGCACGGTGCAAGTGCATTTAGGGTGTGTCCAAGTGCAGTTTTGCAGTTTTAACGGCGTAAACAAAGGGGTCATTGCACGGGGCACATGTTTCAAAAAGGGTCGTACTTAGTATCTTCATTAATCACGGGTGTGTTTTGGGTGTAACATGCAGTAAACGAACCGGAGTGCCATTTGTCATTCCCCTTAAAAGCCGGGTGACCTTGGCAGATTGCTGTTGTAACGGTGCACTTGCCAGGTAAGGAAGAACGCTTCTCTGCAGAGGAGACGGATCTGCTCGTGCACAAAGTCAAAGCGCACGAGCAGATCACCTACGGCGACAGCAGGACTCCGCCAAAGCTCCCTGAGGTGAAGCAGGCGTCCCTGTGTGTGGAACAAACAGAGTGCACGGACGCTGTGCACCCACTCATGTAGGCGTGCATTACTATAGTGATAATGTCCTGTTAAAGTGACAATGAAAAGTGCACCATTGACTTGAGGTCTGGTTTTTGTTGGTCAATCGTGCAATCACTTTCAATTGCCTCAAGATAGCAATGCACCTGACCACACCTCAATTTAAGACCAACACTTGTCCATGGGCTGTTGCCGGTTTGCATCGCTTTGCACTGGGTGTAAGACAAGACCCTCTCTCTCAACTTTTCAGCTGCTCAGCCGAGTAACAAACAACAAAGGGCAGGCGGTGTTGAATGAGCTCTACTACATGCCAAATGAGGGTGGATCTGCTGTTTGAGAAGCTTCTCCCCCTCAGGCCTAAACAAGAAGATGATGGCACTAAATTGTTTCTTGTAACCTTGTTATGGTGAAACCTGTTTGGTGTCACGTGTTACGCTTCTTCTGCTACTTTTTCATGGACTACAGTCGTGTTTTGATCCCCAAGTTAAATTTATTATCTGGTTGTTGTTTTATCTCTGTTGTCCGCTGTATGAAATTGATGCCTTTCTGTGTAATAGAGGTGAGTTTCGCCCTAAGGGTAATTGATTACTCTATCTGTTGTCGGTTTACACAGACTGATGATGTTATAACTAAAACCTCTTTGCTCTCTGCGCCTTGCACTTTTTTTGTTACTGCGCTTTTTCCATTCACTTCAGGTATTATATTATTCTTTTTGGCATCACAAGCTACTCCTCTGATAGTCTCCGTTTGATTCCATTTCGGTCTCTGATATGCGCACGGCGACAAAAACGTTAAATATGAGCCAATCTGCCCGTTTGTGTCTGTGCTTTCTCTGATGAGAGCAGATGGAAGTAGAACACGAAACCAAAAGCGAACCAAAAAAGTTGGAAGTCTGAAACTCCCAGCGGCTGCAGCGCCGCTCAGCCAAATCATGTAGTTGCCATGGTAACAGAATCACTTTCCCTAATCAGCTTGGCACTTTTTAATCTTTTTCATACCAAAAGTTACAAGCTCATATTCAGAGTTTTTTGACCAGAATTTTGCTCTTGGCAGGAAAAGCCTCTGAACATTAAGACCATCGTGGGACATGAAAACTGCCCACTGGGACCCAGACGAATGAAGAGTGACCAACACACATATCTGATAGTTTAAGAAAGTTTGGGATATATTACGCCATTAAAATATCAACTTTAAAAAAAATGTTGAAATAATGATATGCCAAAAATAAAAGGTCACTACTGTTTCTATAATATCAGATGTGGAGGAATGCTGATCACTAAAGGCCAGAATTGGCTTGATATATGGGCACAACCTTAAAAATTATAATGGCTGTATGCATACTTACGAGCAGCTGCTGCACTTTGGCTCCCCCTCCAAGAGGAAGTGTTTAGAAAAAAACGAGAAAAGAAATCAAGCGTCGAACATTTCTTAGTGACTGATGCAGCGAGCAGGGAGAGCTTCAGTGTTGTTTTTACCTCAAAAAGACACATTTGTTTGCATTGCACTTTAAGATTATTGTAAATTAAAAATAAGATGAAACATTGGTGTTAAGAAAAGTCTAAACTGAAATAAACCAAAATTAGCCCTCTGGTGCATAGCGGTCACCCCACTGGACAGCTGTTTAAAAGTCATTTTCTCCTAAATGCAATGGTGTCTATGGCAGAATTGCATATCAGCTGTTAGAGTGTTCTCTGCTGCTCCCCTCCATTGAGGTTTATGCAGAGACTGTCAGTTCTTGTTGCTGAAAGCATGTTAATACTAGTAGAATGACATGGTAATACCAGCCCTGCATCCTGAAAGAAGTATGGAGACTCACAAAAATGTTCATGGCCTAAGAAGAGTAAAAACACATGAGAAAAAAATCTTGACTCAGGCTTTCATAATTCATGCATCAGTGGGTTAGATTATATGACAAACTAAAACTACACTCATATATGACATACATATGATTTACACATGACAAACTAAAACAAACTTTTACTTTAAGTTGTACATTTTGGGCTTAAGTGCCTAAACATCGCTGTTGCGGCTGATGATCCATTTCATTTGTGGTGAAAGTTGGTGAGGGTCAAGGTGAAAGTAGGTGACAAGAATGCTTTTTTGTATAGAATCATGTGACTATTTTATTTGAATAATTTATGATTTATTGTTTGTACATGATAATTGTTGCAAAAAGTACAGAATTCCTGTTTAGTAATTCTGTTATTGCACCTTTAAAAGACAAAAACACTGCCAAAATAATACACGCACACCCACTCATGCACACACACATGCAAACACATAGACACAAACAAATAGAAACTAAACTGAATTTACAAGAAAAAACCAACACTGTATACAGAAATCTAAAAATCCAGACTAATCCAAACCTGTTCAATCCCAGTTGAGGACTGAGCCTGGAACCAGTGCTGCCACTTTAGTTTTTACTCACTTACTTAGTCGCAGCACTGAGGGAAGAGTCATCTGCAGTACTAATGCAGGACAGATGCAGGAGGAGGGAGCGTTACAGTGGTTACTACTGTTGCTAAGAGTGTCAGATGGAAGTGGAGCAGGGGGAAAAAATAAAAAGTGCTGAGCACAAAATTGCATCTGCAAGGCTTCTTTTAGCCAAGGTACTTAGAGAGGGAATCAAGGCAAATCCCTGCGAGGTGGTGCGGATAAGTCATTCCACGGGATTTTCGACAATATGGTCTTGTGTACTTGTGCTACCTGGGGAGGCAGGGGGTCTGTTCGCTCTCCTCTCTTTCTCTCTCTGTCTCTGTCTCTTTCTCTCCCTCTCTCTCTCTCTCTCTCTCTCTCTCGATGTTGTCAGTCTTCTATCTCGCTCTTTATGTCCTTTGAAAAGCAAATCCAGCGCCATAAAAGAGAGCAGTAACAGCATTTTACAACACAGCAGATGTCACTGTGCTTCTGTGATGCCTCTTCATTTGGCAGCAGCTCTGCACCGTTGTTCTGCCGATCACTCACTGAGGAGCCACCTTCCGCACTGAGGCATCCATCATTTACCCAAAAAAAAAAAAAAAAAAAGGATGATGCATTTGCAGAATGGCTGCTGGAATAAAAATGAGAAAACATCCCCCAGTAGCGGGTAAATTCCTGAAAATGATGATTATTTTTTACTGCATCTGTGTGATTAGGGACAAAGCATGTTGTTATGCTGTGGGAATGTAGGTTACTCTACACTGACCAGGGGTTTGACAAATACAGGGTATTAGTTTCATAATCGCACACCGACCCACAACCACATAAAAAAAAAAAAAAAAAAAAACTCCCGCTGGCTTCAATAAAAAATATAGTCTCTCCCTTCCCTGGTTGTCAAAAGAGTCGGCATGGGAGTAAATAAGCAGAGACAGAGAATGGGAATTATCGACATGGTTGGTGCACACATTGAACAAAATCATTGAGTATGTTTACATGCAGACTAATTTTCCACTGTTATTCCAACTACGGCAATTCTCCAAATTTGACACAGGTCATGTAAACAGTATATTCCATTTGAATATCCCTAATAAGAGCTATTTCCAAATGTAGCATTTTCCGATAAAGACATGTGGAATATGCCGACAGTATTCAGGTTTCTGGAGCTTCCGTTGGACGTGTATACAGGGCTTTAGGAATATGCATCTGTCAAGAAGGAATGAGATCCCTCCCACGCCCAAAAACAGCCTGGTCATGGAGACACTGGGAAGGTAAGGGACTTTCCAGCAAAAGGCACTGGTAAAAGTACGGGACTTCCCATCAGCAGTGTCAGCATAAAATATGTGCCAGCAGAGTCTGAGATATGTGTAATAGATATAATGGTTACTGCTATGCTATGAAAAGTAGAGATGCTGATTCAAGACAATGTGTAAAGATTGATCATGGTTAATATACGTGGTTTGAGGTAACATTAGTTTTCGCAGCTCAGTTCCCTCTCAGCGGCTGAAGGTGGATTCATCAGTGAAATCAGCAGCTGAAGGGTTTGTTTGTGATTTTCGAAAACTAACATGAGATCTGATCTGTAACCCTCCCAGTCCAACGGGAGGGTTCATCGTCACGCATGCATGCCATGTTGCCGAGCTTTGTTCAAACCCACAGTGCTTTATTTTAAATTCAAGAGTGGACATCCCAAGTATTCCAAAGATACCAAACACCTCATGCAGACCTACAAGGTAATTTCTATAAAATGATGTACACGACATTTATTTGATGAAATGGTGCAGCCATAAAACAATGGTCTGAAAATTTTCATTCAGTATAAACATGATGCAACTCCAATGAAGCATGAAAAACAGGGTTTTTTCATACTTGAAAGCAATTTTAGGGAAGAAAAAGAAAAAAACAATTTACAATGTTAAAACTGTGGTTATGGTAGCTTAAATTCTCTCTGCAATTGATGGAAAGATTACCATGTTTTGAAAAGTCCTTTCCAGACAGGGAAAGCCAGGGTATTTGATAAATTCTTAGTATGGGATATCATGGAATTACAATCTAAACTGAAGTTAAAAGAAGCATCAATTTTGGGAAGTTTACATTGGAAGCCTCCGATTAATCAAATCTCAGTTTCGAAATGTAACACAATCATGTTGTTATCCTGATCGTGGCACCAAATGAGTTGAAACAAGGATACAATCACTGGCAAAATCTGAGCTCAGTCTTGTGACCAACAATCTCTCTGAACTGTGATGGCAAAATATCATCTCTTGTGGTTTACAGCGCGTGGTTTTGGTTATGAGCACATGCTCGACTGCGCCTCCCAGCCTCAGCATCTTATGAATATCCCATCCGAGTTGCTAAGGGACTATTGTTGCACATCCTGCATTGGTAACAAACTGCGAGGAGGGGTGGGTTTCCATGGTGTGGGAGACGGTTCCTCCTCACTAATGCACTTTAGCATATTTTGCTTGGGCAGAATTGCTCACCGTGCCTAATTGCATTTGCATTTCCCACATATTTTGCCATTTTGTTTTGATGCATGTTATTTATTGGAGCAATTCAAGTTCATCCCCGCCCCACCACCCCTCCATCTCTTCCCTTTTCTCCTGGGTTTTACAGCAAATCAAGGAGCGCCCTCATTCTGACATCTCCCTTGGGGTTTGGAGGCGAACTGCATGTCATTTTACATGGACACAGACAGCTGCTTGTACAATGTGCAATTTTCCAAAAGACAAGTCACAACCAGATTGGAAGCTAACAGGGCTCCGACTTGGCTGAGCTGATTGTGGCGTAATTCACTGTACAAAAAAAGATATTGATAAGAGGGACGGAAAACCAATCGGCTCTAATAAAATCACACCCCTCTCTCCACTGAAGGACATCTCTTTCCTCCTTTGCCTACGTGCACCTCAGCTCGCTCCTGTTTTGTTAAAAATACACCTCTGTGGCCTGGCTTTTATTTCCCTCCCTGGTACTTTTCCTGTCTGAACTTTTTCAGGACACGGGAAATCTGATAAAAGTACATCTCCTGCACTCTTTACTATTCGTTGCTTGCAATGTTGCTGAGCTAAGAACTGGAGCTCATTCTCCTGTTTAAATCACCGCGGATCACTCCGGATAAGAGCAGCAGCCTAATGCTTGAAATGTGGCTGTAATATAAAGTAAATTGTGCTCTGCCAGATGCATTTCTCTCATGCGAACATGTCAGAACAGGCGTCCCCTCGTATTTCACGATGATTTGCTTTTGCGCAGCTGAAGTGGCTACCATGAGGTTTCCATAATCTTCGGATGGAAATGAGACTTGCTTCACATGTGGGCAGTTCATGAGACTCAGGAGGCAGAACTCGTTGCTCAAGGGCATCTCAACAGTAGATTTTAATGAACGGGGGCCTCCGCTTCATCCATCATCTGTCATCATTATAGCGTGGGTTGTTCTACATTTGAAATTTCAGTGTTATATATATATATATGTTTTTTCTATTAAATTATCTATGTCAAACAGCTTAAAACCTTCAAATTAAAATGTGAGGCATATAGAGGCCAGAGATGTAAAAGTGATGTATTTACTGAGGCGCAGAAGGGACCAGCTCGTGGCTTTTTCAACGGTTTTATCAGTGAAACATTCGCTGAATCTCATTTCATGCCTCTGTGTCTCAGGGAACAGAGTTGAAAAACCATGAACTGGGCAAAGAACGGAACTGCAATGCAGACAATTAGAATATATAGTAAGACTACAGCAGATTGCATAGACTAAAATCAATTTTTGGTTGGTTTGTGCCTTTACAGCGCAAAGAACAATAGGAAATCCAAACCAAGAAACTGGCTGGAGTTTAAGGTTCATTTAGGAACCTCATATATTTAAGTTTATTAAATTAGTTCCCTGTAGGAAGCAAAACAGAGGCCAACAGTTTTTTTTGTTTGTTTGTTTTTTGGGCAACATTTGGTTCTTGCAGGAACCTAATTGGAATCAATAATTTTTAGGATGTACCACTGAGCCGTCCTCCATCTCTCCTCTACAGTGGTGACTGACGCTCAGCTTAATTTTCTATTCTATTTTCAAGGCATTCTTCCATTCCTACACCAGACCCTTTTCAATTTAACACGGACTTTTAATGTATTTATTTATTTGCACAATGTAAATCTGAAATGGTATTTTGCTAATAGTAAGGGCAGCAAATCAACCTCAAAGCTCCCTCATCCTGCCAGTCAATATCACCTCTATTAATTCTTTTAGAGGAATCATTAGACAGCTTTATGGCTGCAGGCAAGCCAAGAAATAATTTGACAAGAGCAGGAAGACTAAGTCTAAATGAACTCACGAGATGGTATGGAATTAGGTATTTAAAACATCTGACAAACGCCGCAGCAACATCTCCACGGTGAACACCTGCGGATATGTGAGCAAAACATAAATCATGTTGGAATATGACTGTTATGAGTATTATGAGACGATCTTGTTTTTATGTTATAGTGAAGAATAGTGATGTTACATATTCAAACCAGTTTTGTGAATGAATGCACAATTCAGTTTGGGCAAGACTTCGGTGATTCGTCTTGGAAAAAATACTCCGGGTACTTTTGTCACCTCAACATTATTTGAGGTGACAAAAGTGCCTATATATTCTTCAGCTGTTGCTTAGTTATCAGCTAACATCTTCAAAAATAGGTCTATAGGCTTTAAAGAATTTGTAGTAGGGAGAATTTTGAAAAGCAGATAGGAATGAAAGGTTATATCCTGGCTTACGGATGCACAGCAAAAAGCCTCGGCCAGTAAAGTACTTAGGTACATATAAAGCTTTCATCCTCACTATAAAACCAATGTGAATAAGCACAGGCATAACTGGAGCAATGATAATGCCTTAAATAATATTCATGCCTCTTTTTGCACATAAATAGCACCAATGATGTATTTGTAGGAAATCCAGCTTTACTCCAGGTTTTATCCCTTTTGGAAGTTGTGCTTCGTTGTTCAAACAAGAATTTTTCCTGCTGCTCAGGCAAAAGACACCAAATTAAATATTGCATAACCTGTAATTTTACACATGTAGATTATATGCTTGTTGTTTTTTTTTTGTTGTTCTCCATACAACAAATATTATGTCACCAAAACCAAAAGAAAACTTGAGCGATGCATAAACGCAACATAAATAAGGTCATTATTTTATTTTGGCTGATCTATCCCAGCGTGCATTTCTCTGTAAGCATGCCTCATCTTTCTCAGAGCAACGTATGGCTATTAGTCAAAACCTTCCCTGCCTTAAGCTGAGGAGACAGCAAGAATTACATAACAGGTTTACTCACTCCATGTGTGTATGTTCTTTTTTTTTTTTCTTTTTTTCAATTTTGTATCCAGAAAGCTGTACACAAACGGGGGCTTGTTTGTATTTAACAAGGGGCTACAGGAGGCTGGTAAACTGTAATGTTCTTTAACATTTGCCCCCGATGCTGTAGCTCTATTTTGCGGCGAGGACAGATTTAATAATCTGTGCTAACGGAAAATCTGCTCCTCCTCTGCTCAGACGTTTCTTCTGGAGTACAGCCCAGAGTGTGAAGACAGCATGGCAGGAACAGCTGTGAAATACGATGTCTGACTACACATTAACACAGTAAAAGGCAGGAAATCCTGATGACCTTGTTGTATATGTGTGTGTGTGTGTGTGTGTGTTGGTGCCATTTTCAGTAGGTAGAACAAGGCACTGCCACTACCAGGGTTGAGAGAACAATTCATATTTTCACATTTTTCCCTTGCACCTAATGCAATCTACCCATGCAGATAGCTTCTGTGTGATTTGGCAAGGTTTCCAGTTGGCAACAAAGCACTGGAAACCTGTCTCCCTAATAGGACGACCCAATAAGAACTGTATCTATCTGCCCTGAATTTGCACTCTTTGGGGGCAGATAGATACAATTTGCTAATGCTCTTGGGCTGAAAATAGCTCCCAACAGAGCGCCTCACCCCCAGGGGCTGTGTCATCATTTTTGGGAGAGCTGTTGCTGTTGAGTTTTTCCACATATTTTTTTTTTTTTTTTTTTTTACGGTCAGCTCTTTCAGCTCACTTGTATTTGAGGGGGAGAGATACACGGGAGATTGCAGCAGATGGGAAACCTCACCAAATCTACACCAAAACTATCAAAAACTGTTTACATTTTTATTTGTCTGTGTGTGTTTTGGGTGCATTTTGCCTTTAGGTTTCATTCCAGTACTAAACTTAGTGCATGAAGGTCAACATCTACAATGGCAATGTGATGTAGGATGTATTTGTAATAGAAATTGTGCAAAGTATCAAATAAGATTACCATCAAAGTATTTCATTAGTGGGCCTCTATACATGTTTTCTTTATTGGGTCAGTGTAGGAAGTCTGATTTATCAATACATATTACATAATATGTATTTATCAATACATATTATAGCTTTTTGACAGGCATGTGACATCAGTTATGCTGAATGCATCAGCTGACATTTCTGAAATGTACACTAAAAGTTAAAATGACAGCTTGTGATATTATTATTATTATATATTGAGTTAGGGGGACAGCCACTATGTTAATGTATTTTAAAAAACAACAACAACAACAAAAAAACAAACGAATTATTGGTTATTGAAGAAATAGTAGAGCAGTTTGTTTCTGTACTCTCATTTTCATGTTCAAGTCAAAAATAGGAAATGAAAAATGCACCACAGCCCGGACTCAATCTTGATATTTAATTTGTCTGATTTATATGGATTGGAAGTTATTGACTCACAACGTTTGATTTTGTTCAGAGGAAGGAAAAGAAGATGACATGACAACCGAAAAAAATTGACTGGATCTATCAAGTATTGTGGTTTCATCAGTCAATATATCATAATTATTCTGTAAAGCAGAACAGTGGTATGCCATTTTATAACTCCTAACCTTGTGGTGGACACCCTCCCTGTCAGGAAACCCCTTCCCAGCCGGTGCAGGTATAACAGGTAGGGTTGTGTGTTGCTCCACTCTGATACCATGTGCCTCATAATGACCCCTAACTACAAGGTCTAGAGGGCTAAAGTGGCTGTCGGTCCCAGGAAATACAACTACCCTGCTGTCATCGGTGATAAACTGTACCTTTACGGCTGTTCACAGTAAGAGAAGTGGTTCACCAGAACGTTAGTATTTATAAAATGACGTACGTCTGCACAATTTTACAGAATAGATATTTTTTTTTAGAGGAAACTACAATGCATAATGTATTGAATTCTGCTCTATTTGCTGCTCCTGTGCTGGAGAAATTGGTCTCTGTGCCTCTTCGACAATGGATTTCTCCCTTTATGGTTATTGAATGTCGGTGCAAAATGGCGGCT
>OMLB01057333.1:0-19215 GCA_900302555.1 Myripristis jacobus
CTTGCGCTGAAAGTAGACGTGGTTTCAGATGGCGAGCTTTTGGCGCACCTCGGCGAAGCCTTTTGGCACGAAACTGTCACTGCGCCAGGCTAAATCTGTCGACACCTCCCCTTGCTACGCCGCCACTCCCATCTCGGCGCACCTCGGTCTGGGAAACTAGCTCTGCGTGGGGTGCGCCTCACTGCGCCACCCTGCTCTTTGGGCGCACGAAACCTCCCCGCACCTCCCCTTGCTACGCCGCCACTCCCATCTTGGCGCACCTCTGTGCGCCCCGCACGCTGCGCTGGTCCAAACTAGCTCTGAGCGGGGTGCGCCTCACTGCGCCCCCTGCGCTGCGCCGGGAAACTAGAGCCCAAAGTCTTTAGGACAGAGTAGGCGTGATTAACTTGTTCACAAATTGGAAACAAAATTATAATGCCTAAGAGATCAAAACTCTTTAAAACCGTGAAACTGCTAGTGGGTCAATTCAGGTGAAAGATCAACACAAACACACTCCATTCCTCTCTCTCTCTCTCTCTCTCCCTCTCTCTCTCTAACACAGACACACACAATCTCTACGAAGAGTAATTTAACTGTTCATTTAGTTTTTCAACATAAATTGCCCATTCCCATCTTCATTAACTTCCAGCTCTCCGCCCCATTCCATCACAGCTTCTGGATGGTTCAAATTTAAGCTGCAGTGCTGCTGTAATGATGACAGTGAATAAGTTCCTGCCCAAATAACACAGAATACAACTGGACCAAGATACTGTACGCACAGGCATGATTGGAATACACTGGGAAGTGTTAGGTGACCTTCACAGTAAAGCAGCAAACGCAAAAATGTTATTTCAGACAATTTCATCCCTCTGTGCTCTGTATACCACCTACCACCCTCCACTTCCTCTGCTCCCATATGGAAGCCTCCATATGGCACAGCGTCCGAACACAAAGGCCAAGGCAAAAGAGAAACATTAAACAAAAAAAATTAAAAACAAGCAGTCAGACAGCAGAGCTTCTATGACCAGACTTGCTGTTTATGCTCTGCCTACTGGAAACATCCAAATTAAATTGGAGATGAATGAAACAACAGCTAGAAACATGCCGCAGATCTTAACATCCCATTAAGGGATGTGAGACACCGGAGAGAGAAAAACGTGCACTGATTACTGTTTAGTCAGGGAGATGTATTCTGGGCTTGAGCGGAGAGGGAGAATATGTTAGTGTTACACTGAAGCTGTAGGACGGCACTGGATTGGATCCTCTCAAAGGTCCTCTCATCCGTCTCCTCTGTTCTGATAGGCACTGAAAATGTAAATAATGTAAATAATCATATAATGTACAGGACAGGCAAATAAACTGAATGAGGTGGTGTCTGGTGTTTCTTGTGGCAGGTTGTGTTTTGTATCCTAAAATTGAAAATATGGTGCCTTGAGTGGCATAAATGCCTATAGGTGAATCCCATGACTGTTTTGCCCTTTGAAATTGGTCACAGTATCAGCCTTGGGTGAAAAAGACTATTTTTAATCACCTAATACACAAGGTAGCCTGCTCAGAGTTGTAAGACGTTCTAGCATATACTAACAAACATAACAAATATCCTAACAAATAGTTTCATTTTATGATTTCTTCTTCACCTTCTTCTTTGAGATCCTGGACATCATTCTTTTGTCAAAATATAAAAAAGGTAAAGTTAAAAAAAAAAGTGTAAAATCCTCCAGAGGGTTTGTATTCAAACGAGTGTGAGTGTAGTAGTAAGATGTTAGCACAATGATGGCGAATCATTTACTTCCACCTACTTCTCCGGATTTGTGGATGCTACAGTCATGCCATGGTAACTACATCCTTACATTCTACAGAAATAAGCCACTGGCACATCCTCAGCTGTGGTTTTACTCAGTTCTACATATAAGGTCGCCTCATGTATCCAACCTCCGATCCCATTCCACATCCTACCACAACATCAGCCTGATGTGTGAGCCTGTGCTTGACTGCACATGGTCTCTTTAGCTGTGACCGTGCCCATTTGAACCCTGTCAGCTCTGTCTCCACTCCCCTTTTTGTTCCTAGCCCTTGGTCAGCGTCTGTCCCCTCCGCTGTGGTACAAGCCACACTTCTTGCATCACTGCGTCTTATTTATCCCACTCCATCTCCATCTCCCTCCTACTCCCTCTTCAGCTCTCACACAAACTCTGAACCTGTCACTCAGCGAGTATGTGCCTGTGCAAGTCTGTGTGTGTATATACAACATACTGTACAAGTGTGTGTATGTGCAGTATGTGCAACTGGACCCATTACCTTTAGAGGCGGGGAACAAAAGCTAGATTCAGAGCCATTTACTCTATTCACACAACAAAAGAATAAAAGAGAGAGAGAGAGAGAGAAAGAGAGAGAGAAAGAGAGAAAGAGAGAGAGAGAGGGAAAAAAATGAGAAAAAAGAGACCAAACCATCAAGATATGAAGCCTTATTTACAATTCTGAAAAATGCATATATTCACATGTTCTGTCAATGAGAGCAAATTATTAATGTGCTATCTGTATCTTGCCAATATTTGCCCGCTGATTTACAGGAACAATCTGCTTAATTAACAAAGTGCAAAGCCATAATTCTTACAATAAAAAGTGATGCTGAATAGGGACGCTTTGGGTTTGGTGTCAGATAAGAGGGTCAGAGCAACTCCAAAACAAACCTCAAAGGTCCTCAGCTTCAAGCCCAAACGTTTAAAATTCATGACTTCAACCTCACCTCTCAGTAAATAGGCCATTCCTTTCTAGGTCTGGAGGTCTATGTGGCCCAATATATATTTCATACCTCAATAAACCCCGTAACAACAATGAAATTCTTACACTGATCAAAACAACACATGCTCACCCTCCGAAGGCGACTATCCAGGAGGTTGATGATCACTGATACACCGGAATGACCTTACTCAATGAAGGGGCAGGGCACCTCAAATATTTACCGAGTGGATCCTGGACAAGCAGTTTTACGATGGCTAGAGATTTGCTTAAGACACAGAGCAACAGCAAATGTCAGGGTGAATCATCAAACGGACATCAATAAAACACACCAAAGCAATGCTTTAAAAAGCTCACTGGTCCCTCCTGTCTGGTTCAGTGAGGCTCAGGCATGTCCCAGTCCACCCAGCCAGAGTAACATCACAGCGCAAACTGCTTTACTTGCTGAATAGAGCATACAAGGTGCACTCATGCACACACGCAAAGACACACACACACACACTGAAAATCTAAATATTTTTTTGCCAGTGTGCACCAACTGTATCAGTCCTAATTGATGTAATTAAAATGCAACTAGTCAGAGGGTAAGAACAGAGGACATACCTTACTTGAGTTCCTGTTATCACACCGCATCGCTCCCTTCAGTCACACACACCTATAAGGCAAAAAGAGTCTCAATGTCAATGTCCACTCAGCAGGTTTTGTAAAACACTTCATACACTCTTCATACAGTAGAAACAAAAACACATAACACAGCCCATACCATGTACTAAAATGTGGTTTTGAGTCCAGTTCATAACCTCTTTCTTTCACAATTAATGCTTGTTTCTTTCACCTTTCCTGCCACTCTCTATTAGATATATTGACCAATGATGCATAACTCCCCTGCAAACACCTCCGTTTATCCTGTGCGAAGGAGGGAGGCAGCCTATTTCAGGAGGTCATGTACTGCGGTAGATGCTGGATGCTGTTTTATTGGTCTTTCTGGGAATAGTCAGTGTGGTTGATTTTCCTTTGACAAATTGGATTTTTAGACCAAAGCAACTCATTGCATGAATGTTTGTATGAATGTCTATGTATTTTTTTCTATTAATTTTGATTAAAAACAAACAAACAAACAAACAAAAAAAACACTTAAAAAGGCACAGCTTGTGCTTTGTGATTGTTCAGTGTTTTTAAGGCGAGTATCGGTAATTGATGTATCACTCATTCTGTACTTGTTTTATAAAATCTGTGATGGAAGGGAACTGGTGAGACAGAGTACCACAGCGACGCCTCCGGGTGAACAAGAAAGAAGGGTGGGGTCAGGACGTAGCGGCATAGGTTGGAGCTGCGCTGAAGTTGGCAATTGACCATCAGCCTTACTATTTGCCGTAATGATCAGTAACCAAGGGCCATTACACTCAGTGCTAACTGATCATCCAACTGCATCTATCCACTTAGCACTAGACTAAGCTAAACATTTTAACGCATTTTAAATCTCATATGGCTCAGGCTCATATTTACTATCAAAAATATGCACCAGGGAAGTCCAGATGTATTACCCTAGGGTGTAGACGACTGCTAAAAGTTGAATTTTCTTCATATAGCCTTTTTTTAGACAAGACTGGCTATAATGAACATGTGGGTGAGAAGCAGTGAATACAGAGAAGAAACTTTAGCATGACTGTTCCCGGCACTGGGTCAATATTTGCATTTGTTAAATGGGGAGCACTAAAACTTGAAAGGGTTTTGCAGTGATGAAACCCTGGCTACAGTCTTGGTATTGTAGTACGCGAACATTTGATGTCATTGCCATCCTGTATAACTAGCATCAGCATGCTGGATTTCAGCCTCTCTCAATTTTTGATGTGAGATTTTGGTTGTAGGTGGTCATCGGTCCTGATTTTTCTAAACTGCATTGGAGCAAATTTCACAATAATAATGCATTTCACAATCCACGTTTTACAGTTGATTGCGCTTTCATCATCAAATTCTACGATTCTGTCCATGTTTTCTGCATCGTGAAAATCATACGGCCCTACGTGTTTTTTTGCATGCAAAAGATTTAGAAATAAATAATATACTGATCAAGCGAGTCTAGAGCTTTGTTGGTGTGCGGCAAGATTTTTTAACTCATATTTTTAGCGCATATTTGAATTTCCTGCGCTTGACCAGCACCCGATGAAAGCAAGTAAGAGACAGAGGTTGTACAGGACACATCCTTTGTGTAACTTCAAGATAGCTTGTGTCAATACCATCCATTCTATATTTGAATAAATGTGTTGGCACAGAATTATTAGGTAATTAAAACATAACTTGCTAGGTTTAAAAAATCTGATGGCTATGGTGGGACTCAAATGCCTCGTTTCTAAAAAGTTACAGTACTGATTAATTATACAAACTCTCTGCGGACATTTCTTCTTCAGGATTCGTCACAATTAACATATTGTGCTTCTAATGGGGTGCAACGAGCTGCAGAGCGCATGTATATTCAGACAATTCCAGTAACATGTAGAGACCTGAAGACTTGTTCACCTCATCACTGTAATCAAACAAATTAAACAGCCATTAGTTGAGAGTGTTAAGCTCGAGCCCTGCTGAGAGTGAAACAATCTCCAACCCCCATGCCTCACATAGTGCTAAAAACACCACCGCAGGGATGTATTAGCACACAAAAAGCAAATATGTGGTACACAATCTCAAGCTACAAGGATTTGAACTCACAGCAATTCTTTATTTATATAAGCAAATGAAATGTCGGTTTGTTGTTAAAAGTCCCTGTGAGGCAGTGGCCAAATCACCATTGAGAGAAAGAAAGCTTTTTTTCTTATTTACGCTAATTAGGGGTGGGAGATCGAGGGTGAATGATCGACCGAGCTGGTTCTAAGTGATTGATTCCAGTAATGCATCAGCAACCACACATAAGAACATCATATGCTGTTGGTAATAGGGTGTGGGTTTTGTGTGCGTGAGTGTGAGTGTGAGAGGGAGTCACAGAGAAACGGACAGACTGAGAAAGAAAGAGAGTCTGAAGCAGATGTCAGAATATGGTGCATACTGCTTAATGTGAGTAACGGTGAGCTATGGCTTCAAGAAAGCATGTGGGAGTGGATAAACATTCCTTCGGTACACGGTTCTATATGCCCAAGTCACAGCTTGCTCGCCAAAGAAGTCGTTTTGCTTAATTTCCTGTTCCATCTCTAGTAATGAATGGCATTCATCACTGTACTGCATGCATCTATGACTGTGCACATGGAAAGAGACAGCCAAAGACAGAGGGAGAAATGCAAGACAGGATGGGAGGGCAAGTCATTGTCTTTCACTCCTTTTCACTGACATCTTGGAGTGAAAAGCTCTAATTCAATCATTACAGTCATCAGGGTCTTGACATGCAAATGTTCACGCTTTCCGTAATTACACCCTGATTGTGACATTCGCATCCTGTCAAAAGATGGACAGCGTTCAAGGTTCAACAATCAAAGTCACAAAGACAGACAGGCATGTTCTCCGGAAATAAGTCACAGTATTCATCGACCGCGCTGAGCTCATGGTGCCTGGTATATCTGGGGTGGATCAAGCGGGCGCACAGCCATTGTCATGTCACTGCCTTCTGACTACTTCCAACGCTGCTTCCTCCCCTCCCGTTCCCTTGTGGTCCTGAGGACATATTTCTGCTGCGCTGCACTGTGCCATGCAGTTTCAGCCTAGATTTCCCTATGAGCTCAACAGGGAATGTAGCCCTCTCATTGTTTAGCACTTCAAAGGAAACAAGAGAAAAAAGAGAGAGGAGAACGAGAGAGAGAGAGAGAGAGAAAAGACATGATAGACACGGGGAAAGAAATACGGAACATGAAGAAAGGAAATGCAGGGGGGGAAGCAGCAGAGGGACAGAGTTGGGGAGAGGGAGGGAAAAATATGAAAGAAATAAGAAGGGAGGAACAATGAGAGAAAGACACAGCAATAGAGAGAGAGGCAGAGCATGCAAGAGAGAGAGAGAGAGAGAGAGAGAGAAAGAGAGAGAGAAATGGACACAGTTTGAATGTTTGAATGCAGTTAGTTTATGCTTGCACAGCAGCTGCCAAGCTCTTCACCAAAAATGTAAGAGTCTAAAGCAGGCCACATCACAAGTTTATTTATGGGGTACTACCGGAGACTAATGTCTTAATGCACTTGAATGATTTCATACAGCATTTGTTTTGAAGGTTCCGGCCAAGTGCAGGTCTGTCGCAACTCCTCCACTCAACCAAAAAGGTTTCTTAAACCCTCCAATAGTCTCTTTTTTTCCTCTTTTAAAAATTGAAGATATCTATATAAAACATAAAAACGCTGGAGAAATAAGCACTACATCAGACAGGCCATTAAGGGTTTTGTTTTATGTTCTTTGCCATGTTGCACATCAACCAGCAATATCTGTGACATACAGCAATGCTGTTGAGACCACATGGAGCATTCCTCTGCCTTCAAGATGGTTTCTCCCCGTGGCAGCAGTAGCAGCCACTGCAACCCACTTTGACATTGAACAGCACAGTGGATGGGTAGTCAAAGCATTGTTTTGCAAACTTTATTGGCAGCTCGCAGATTTTACCCACAAAAATGAGAGAGAGTGAGAGAGAGAGTCAGTCACAAATGTGGGTTGAGTTTATGTTTTTTTGAGGATGAGAATAACTCATCCTATGCTGAAGTGCAGAAAGGACACTGCTTGGGGGAAATATCTGCTTTCTGGAGATAATGAAGAAATATGAGGTGTGTGATCTCCACCCCCCACCCTGCCACCGTGCTCTTAATTACCTGTCACAGACTCTGGCAGATATGACAATGAGGGGGCATTAGTTAATACATGTAAGCAATAAGAAAGAACAGCGCATCTCCATATGATCGCAATTCAATCAGCTTTCCCAGCATTTACAATTCACACTGAAGTACCCAGTTTTCCAAAAGGCATTTCACAATTTCAAGATGATTAGATATCTCATGAAAAACACCAATAACTCAAATGTATTATTTTTAAATCAACATATATCTAAAGGATGTGTGTGTGTGTGAGTGTGTGTGTGTGTGTGCGAGCGCACTAAAGGCAATATTAAAATGCTCTCTTAGATATGCACTGATAACAAAATTAGTGTCACTTACTGTTCGTGTAAGACTTAACTAAACCAACAATTACAATAATAATAATAATAGTGATAGTGATTTTTTTTTTGTTGCACTGTGCACAACGTGCAAAGAGATGCAAATAGCATATGAAAACGTATACCCTTAAGCATCTCAGACATTAATACAGGCCTACTGACAAATAAATAAATAAATAAATGCATTAACAAAATTAAAAAAAAAAAAAAAACCTTTAAAATGGGACATATGGGGAATAATTCTGCTAATGTTTGCCGAGCCTCCTTTTGTGTCTCACAGCTATGGGTGTGTTTAAACTAAGGTGCCACCTCAAACACTTTTATCCTCCCCTGCTTTGACAGATTGTTTGAAGAATACATATGAAATGTTGCATTATCCTGTCCACATTTGTTCTCACTGAAAGGTTTTCTCTATCTGCAGCCTGGAAGGTGAGACGTGAAGCGGGAAGAGAACAGTCAATCTACTGTATGTGGACAGCAGGGACAGAACCGGAAAAAAAAAAAAAATTAAAAATCTACAAGAAAAAGAATGATGTCAAAATGTATTTTTGAGAAGAACAAAGTTGTTTCTTGGGTTATTTATTCATAATAAACACTGAAATTCTTCAAGCATGCTTTCAGTATTTCAAGGACATTTTCCATAACTGTTCCTGAACAGCAGTGCCGGGGGCTGGAGCCTTTCCCAGCATTCACTGGGTGGAAAGCAGGGAAACAACCTGAACAATTTGTCACTCCATCACAGGCAGAAAGTTACGGATTCAAAATGTATAAGTTTAGCTGTGTATTCAAACACCCTGGCAGCCAGTATTATGAGTAGCCACTTGATTTGCTAGCAAAAAAAAACATCTAAAAAAATAATAAATAAATAAATAAAATCAAGCTTGATTTTTTTTCTTGACTCATAACAAAGTCACTGTAATAGCCGGAATACGCAACATGACACGGCTGAATGCGTTCATTATAATTGACTGAAGCAGCTACACTTACCACAGAAGCCGCACGCACCTGCACAGGCCTCACGCTGCGGATCTCTATTTTTGCGCAGCTGGTCTGTTTTTTTCCCCTCCATGCGCCACTCTCCAACAGGGAAAAACATGGCTGGCTCGCAGCCAACACGCAACACAGACACAGCTGGTGTAGCAGGTATGAAATAAAAAAAAAAAAAAAGGCTCCACTCTGTCTATGTGTTGTGCCGTGGCCATGCCTGGTGTTTTCGCCAATTTCAGATTAGACACCTTCAACCTGAAAATGTATAATGCACAGCTCTAAGATGTACATTTGTTTGTCATGACTTGATGTTGTTCGCAGTTTTAACTCCACAAATCACTTTGGACATTGCTCTGTGTGACAGTATGCAGAGAAACAGTGATCTGATAACTAACCAAAAATCAGCTCTCAGAAGACCATCAGCTCATTAAGTCCACTAGCAGCTTCTCATGCAAAGTAAATGTACTGCACACTGGAGGCAGTGAAACACGTTTCATAATTTTGAGAAATGATGCACTTTTATGAACACTGGTGAACGGGTCCCCACCCACACAGGTAAAGTCACAATGACATGAAGTCAGATGTCGCGGTAGATGTGCACCCTGCGTGTCTGCTGCGTAGCATCGTGACTTCATGGGATCACTCATCAGCACTGTCAGAACAAGGTGCTAAAAGCAGGCCCTTTATGAATGCCTTTCGCATATGACACCCCATGCCTGACAGCCAGAGATCTGCGGTGGTGGCCATTAGGCTGAGATATTCCTTGTTATTAACACATGTCATGGCTGATGTGCTGTAATGGACAGTAAAAGCCATTGAGACACTCTCTAGTGAGAAAACAGCCACACTCAAACTGCCACTTTGGAAAAGAAGTGTGGACAGACTCAATAAATGAGACATGGCAAGAAGGAGAGACAGGAAGTGACAGAAAGATCTTTTCATCTAGTCCTAAGAATTACTGCAGATGCCATTGAACACCATGGACAGAGCAGAAAGACTAATGTAATCTATTGAGTTTTATCTTTATTTTCCTCAGCACATCAAGGGTGGTGGTTGGGTTCATGGCTGTTTCAGAGTCAGGCACGCATGACTCCAAGGAACACATTGGAGGGCTTGGTTTTGATCAGAGGGGCAGAAACGCTCACTGTGTTCAAGAGTAGATGTAGATATTCTGTAAATGCACAGAAAAAAAGGGTCAAGGATGCAGCAACTGCATGATTGCCTGTGAGCTTGCTGTCAGCAGGCATATACCAATTCTGAATTATCCTCAAACCGTGATGCATTTCTTTGTTGCTTGAAGGCAGCGGCTTCCAGAATGACAATGCCCTTTTCAAGAGCAGATGAACGGTCATTTGTAAAGCACATTATGCAAATCCTGAGTATAATATGGAATACAGTGATTATGTTGAAGGTGATAAGCACTGGCCTTTATGTCCAGCAAACAAGGCAAAAACCATGTCCAAAAGCACTAACCGTGCCATTACAGCTCCAACATCACAGAGGGAAGTCCTTCTGCAGGTGTCCCCATTATTTTGACTATACCCTGTAGGTTTATGTCACAACAAGACCTCGAGATGGCCTGCAACCGAATAAAACAGACACAGCCTTCAGATGGTCATGCGATGCAACATGCTGCTCTAGCAAGTGCTGTAGAATGGAAGCTGTTTGATGGGCCATATATTTTAAAAAGGTGATGCCTGCCGTAACATTTAACATGCGATCATTAAATGTGAAATCATCTTGTAGTGGAGTTTGTAGTAAAGCATTCCTACTTCTGCTAAATAAGAATGTAGCCCATTTTTCTGTGTTTCAAGGATAAGAATCACTCTATTGGCCATATAGTTTGCCATGTATTGTGAATGGTAATGTATGGAAAAACAATGTCTAAAAACCTAATCAGCAATATCAAAATGGACTGGCAATTCCACCAATGTGTCCTGGGATACCCCCTGAAAAATGATTATGTGGGTTAAAAAAAAAAAAAAGAGAAGAAGTTAATGGATAAAACTGTTGTGAGTTTTATTTAACAATAAAACTGTCAAAAAAAAGGAGCCACAATAATCTTTAATTTAGCTTCCAAGTTTAATTTGAAACCCTTGTCACGCTCAATTTGGTTATTTTTACCAACTTGGGTACCTATTTGAACCCCGAGTTGTGTGTGAGAAACTGGGGCCTTTGATTATCTCCTGATGTCAGCAGAGCTCCATATTTCACAGCTAATTTACTTAGATCACAAGGTGTGTGTATGACTACTGCAAATTCCTGCTGACTGCCAATAAAATCCCCAACACATTTTTCAAATCCTGCAATCCATTAATGAAGCCGCTAGTTCTGAGGAAGCCTCTTTATTATTGGCCTTGGAAGTGGAAACAAGTGCACCATGGCACTTGCGTAAATGTCAGTGTGTCATATCATGCTTTGATAAAGGCTTGGCTTGTTGCACTGTTGTAAAGGTTCTTGCATGATCTTTTTTGGGGGTAAACTACTTAATATCATCTCTCAGAGGAGATGAGTGTGTTTTAATCTCCTCTAGGACCCCTTGATCTACCACAGCGAAGACAAAGAAGCAACTTGATTGCTCAGGTATTCATGGAAAGCCTTTGAAAACATTTTTTTTTGTCCCAGCTTACAAGACAGAATGTTTCTAGTCCTTGCTTTTTAATTAAACACCGAGTGAGATTAATTAATCAGGACTTCAAACTAAAAAGTGCATGTGCAAAATGACACTGACTCCCTTGAGATATCTCTCACTATGTAGATTCCTGTGGCACACAGATCTTTGCAGTCTAGGCATTTCCTTCCTATAAGGACTCTTAGGCATTATTCTTTCCTTACAGTACACAGCCTACAGTACCAAAGGGACAGTGCTGTGTGACTGTGTTAAAGCCTGTATGCGATCAGCCGGGGTTTTGAAAGACTGGCAGGTTGGAAGCCACACAGCATGAACACTGCACTGGCTTGAGTATCTTTTTTCAACATAGCTGTTTATCTATCAACATCAGCATTGTCCAGCATATAAACTGGTTGCACCATATAAGTTAGTTCCAACGAAGACCCAAGATATAACCTAAAACTTAAACTTACCTCCTACTAGCCATTAAGACAGCGGAACAACTACAAAGTGTACAGAGACAGTCAGTTGATGATCTGGAGGAACATCTTCTCCCTATTTACATGCGGCAGTGCATTCGCCGTGAAGGTATGCTTTTTTTTTTTTTTTCTTTTGATGTATGCACATTAGAATTTGATCAGTAAATAAATAAATTAAAGATAAACAAATCCTGATGTCTAGTTCTCATGATACATTTGATGTGACAAGGAATTTGCAGCTTAAATGACCTAAAAGCTGGTAAAACAACATATCACCTCAAAACAAATAAAACAGGTTTGATCTCGGCTGAACCACAAAGGCTTTACAGCAGGATGAAAGTTGGTGTGTGCTGTTATGAAGTATCTGCTACATGCAAGACAAGCAGGAGCACAGAGTCTTATTAAAGGAATAAATATGTCAAACATAGTATGCGAGCTAGTGGATGGTGCATTTCTATTTATAGTTCAGTATATGTTTTTGTAGTTATTGTTTACATTGTTTCTACAATGGAAACTCAACATGTTACATGAAGGCAACATCACAGTTAGTGATCTTGATGATAAAAGGGCACTGAATGCAACAATGTATTAGTTACAATGGACTTTGTTAAGGTATAGCGCAAGTGCTAATGGTGCAGCTGAACAAAGACAAGACCTAAGTTTGAAACTAACTTGTTACAACACAGCATTTATGGTTGAATTTACACCCATGCTTGTGTTCAAACTTACGCATATGTGCTGCAACAGGCTGCTGCAGCCTAGAACTAAACACTCTGCCCTTCTTGTCTGAGTGCAATGTAAGGATAGGAGCAGAATATTTCAGACAGAGGGAGGTGCCTCTAACAGGAGTATAATATTGCATCTCAGCGTCTTCTGCATCAACATTGCCAAATGGCGATGAGTGAAAAAGAGTGTAATTGCTGTAACTGTTCGTCAAATCATCCTTGCACCTGCAAGACATTCTAAAGCTGCCTCCAGAGTGCTAACCTTCACAATGGGACACAAGGTTACTCAGCCATATGTTCTTCCTGCCCATGGAATAAATGCAGTGTCAAAAATTTTGCAAATATTTCTTAGAGTGCCCTGTTGTGGGTGTTATGAGAATGGTGATTGTGCTTGCCAACTGGCTTTTGGATGCAAATGGCAGTTTTGGTGTATAAATAGCTCTCCGGCGTCTGCTGTTATCAGAGTTGTCAGGAGAATTGATATTTGAGGTGCACTGGGGAAAGGATTAGACAGGAGCACAGGGCACATTTTGGTAAAAGGTTTGATTTGGTGTCCTATTCACAGCTGAAACTGTGTAGATGCGAGCAGCAGAACATAAAGAAATGACAACACTAAACAGAGCTAAAATGTGATTATTGCCTAGAGAGGGTTTATCTATTACAGCTGTTGGAGACTATTATAGTTTTGTATTGGTGAAATCCCAAAAAGAAAAACAATAGACTGTATACAACCCAGTACTGCAAAATATCAACTGAGGAAGACCCACCAACCCCTCTTTGAGTCTATGAATCATTTATTATGGATGGCTGAAAGGAACTTTATTGCTCATTCATGGTCAGAAGCATCTAGAAATATTAAAATAATATACTAAAATTACATTAATTAAAGTCTCAAATGAGTTCTTCAGTCAAACAGATACAGACTGGAACATGTGACTAAAGTTTTCTCAGCAACTTCTCTCTCCTCGTGCTCCTGCTAGAGATAACAATGACAGACACTGACCAGTGAGACAAGGATTTTCGAGGGCTTGAACACTGTGACCCAAATATGTTCAGATCTGACATTCTAACAAACCAAATCCCTGAGAAATTGAATTCATCATCTGCTATAACTTAGCGCAGACATAAGCTCTGCAATTCTCTCCTGAGAGAATATGGCCTTGAGATATAATGTGAAACGATTCCTGTCAACAAATCGGGTGCAGTGCATTATCAATACAATGACATGGCCTAATGCCACTGCTATAACAGTGTCTTATGGTATGTGGGATATCATGCGTTCAATTTTAAATATTTTTTACAAATCTAATGTGGCCTTCAGCATCACCACACACTAGTAATTCCAAGCTGGTCTATGTTTTATACAGCTGTTATAAAACAGGCCACTGATACAGATGGGACTCCTTGCTTTTTTGATACATACTCAGAAACAGCTCTTGGTCCACTGCCTGGGGCAGGGTCACATCTGAAAGACACACATGATGCAGCCAAAGGGTAACTCTGACTAGAAAAAAAGAGTTCATATTAAACTGAATCCATTTACACTGTAAAATGCGACATAACTCACTGAGGCCTGAATGATGTTATCAAATAGCATTTATTCTGTAGCATCTAATAAAGTGCTGAGTGGGAGCAGGTTGGCCTTAAAATGCATATATTGTTCCTGTTTTAATGCACTGTGTCAGCTCTCTGAAAAATAATGCTTTTCATTGGAAAAAAAGAAGAAAAAAAGAGTGCATTTCATTTCCCCAGTGCCAGCATCTTAACAGTAATGAGCATCAGTATAAACAAAAAGCATAGTTTATACAAGTTGCAGTTCAGTGGGTACATGTGAGACTGCAATAGTTTTATTTATTAATGTGATGTAAGCTTTCATCAAACAACACTGCAATCCTGATTATTGTGAATTACCTGTTTAGCAAATGATAAATAAGACTGAATTGCTCAATATGTTGTGTCAGTTGCCAAGTTGAGTTGATAGAAACATCATTTACAAACAGGTCACATCTTTGACTCATGTTATAGGTTATGGTTTTATAGTGTTTTGCCTTTTCTGAAATAACTGAAATAGGCTGTTATGGCATGCTGTATTCTGAACCCCTGTGGCAAGAAAAAAAGTGTTTATCCTCACATATGGAGCAAAAAAATATATATATTTCACTAAACCAAAAAGTCATTTTCTCTCTTGAATGTACTACCACTTGCTGGAGGGGTAATGAGCCTTGACCATGTGCATTTACACACTGCTGTCAGCCTGGAGTATCATACCCCACATACAGTGTACAGCAAAAACACCAAATTCCTCATCTTGTGCAGTGTGAAGCAAGATGCAGTAGCACTGCAGACGAGGCATGTGGGAAGTCTCTTTATGGAAAAGGTTAGGGATTTCTGCTAAGCAGAGCAAAGTGCAGAAAAAAATGGGACTTTTTTCAATTTAATTGAGCCTCTCACATTAACTTCAAAGCGTCACAGAGAAGTAATTCCCACTCTTTGCTGGTGTTCATTTTCCCAAGCTAAAACCTTGTCCTCTTCATTAAAAGCCCATCCCTCCTCATCCCCTTGAGCCTGTCATGTTCAAACAGTGTCTCAGCTCCTTGCTAGGCTGGATTAATGAAATATTTGATATCAAATGTCAAAATAAGGGAAAAGCAGCTTGGACCATGGACCAAGGTGATTATCGCTAAGAGAGCGAGAAAAACATAATGAGGTATTTTTCGTCTTTTTCCTTAACTAGCCTCAGTTTTGCATTGGTGTTATATAAACCCTGACCAGAACTGACCTAGTGAAAACCTTGCAATTGGGTTGACAATTGCTGAACCAGGAAAAAGTATGAAAAAAGTATGAAAAAAAGTATGTAAAAGGACATTTTAGACATTTTCTTATTCTGATTCAAAAGCAGACTCTATCTGAAAAAAGGTTCCACACATGGACGCAAAAGCCACCTTTCATTGAAATGGACTGCATTTCTATTGTGCTCTTAGTGTACCGACCATTCAAAGTGCTTCACAATGTATGTCTGACATTCATGCACTCACACACACATTCACACACTGATGGCAGAGGCTGTCACGCAAGGTGCCACGGTGCCCATCAGGAGGGGTTTTTTACAGAGGGTTCTTCCTTTCTAAAATGTTATCTCATTCTGACTCAATACAGTGTCTGAAGAGAGAGGACAGCATAATCATTATTCTCATTTCAAAACCGTAGATGATATATTATGTGACTGAATGCTTTACAAAAGGTTATTTCATTTTGTGGAAGAATACAAAAGTAACACTGCTTTAGTGATTTTTTTGCTGTTTTTTTTACAGTGACCTGACACTTAATTCTAAAGACCTGCTTCTGATTTATATGCAACAAACTGCAACTGCAACAAAGACAGACAGGATGATTGGGGCTATGTACATGCAATCGCTGTGCCGCATAATTATTTGGTTCCATGCAACACAAATTCCACAGCACCAGAGCAGAGATCAGTCTTTTTCCTTCTAGGGATTTGTCAATAGCCTCAAACTAAATGCTCCGTTCTTGGAGCTAAAGGCAACAGCCTGTACGTGCAGATATATACCATTTTCTGGCTGAAAGCTTTGAGGGGAACCCTTGTGATTCGGTGCCAGGATGTGTACTCTAGCCACTCAGTCTATGAGCTCTTCAGCCAGATTCTCGGGAAACACACAGATATAGAATGAGAAGTTAATTAGCCGCTTGTGCCCCTCATTGACTGGCCAGACCACTCGTGGCCCTCTCCACGTCCCAAATGGCCCTCGGTCTCTGCCCTGTTTTAACACAAGCAGGTCCGCTGAAAGTTTCAGGTTCAAGAGAGCTTGGTGTGTTAATGAGAAAGGCAGCCTCAAACTCCATCAGTTCGGGTATTTCCACCAGCAACTTTCCTGCACAATCTCACTTCACTGGTCATTAGGGCTCCGCCACAGACATATTGAGTGGTTTACCTTCAACCCTCAAGCTGATGTGTGGTGAGCACTCTGGTGCAAAACAGCTGCCATGCATCACCCAGGTGGGTGCTGCACACTGGGGGTGCTGAGGTGAGTGCCCCCCCCTTCACTGTGAAGCGCTTTGGGATAAATCGCTATATAAATGTAATCCATTATTATTATTGTTAACCCTCCTGACAATACCGGCTTGGGCACGGTGCTCTGTAATCTAAGGGTACTTTCACATATGCAGTATTTGACGCAAACAGCATTTCTGTTTGAATCAAATCTTGGTGCATTTACCTATTTGGTGCGGTTCATACCCTCATTAGATCCAATTGTCGGAAGTGGTCCAAACATGCTTCATTTTATGATTACAGGTTGAGGAACACATTGCCTCTTATTAGCCAGAGACACCAACGTCAGTGCATCAAAGAGTGGGTCAACACATTGCTCCAAACCAGCGCTGTAACAACCATTCATACTGGATCTCTTCCAGATATGTTTGGTTGGAGCACCAAACACAGAAAGTAGGATTATACCGTCAGTATCACTAAACCTGCGACACCAGCTCTGTTCGCCCCATGCTCAGTTGATTTCCATGAATTTTATGTGCACTTACAAAAAGTTTGTTTATCTTATGGCTGTGCCCGACTTACAATTTCCAGAGCTGACTCGACTCACAGTCAGCCCTCCAATGTGATAATTTGTTGAGGATTTGATAGCGGTGCTCATTTTGCCTCCACCAGCTCTGTGGGCGGCATCAGCTTTTCTTTGGTACTGTAGGTATGTTTTGATTTTGCACACTTGCATGTTACATGTTTTCATGTTGATTATGGGCTGCGTAGCTGACAATGAAATGTTTTTGTTTTTTTTTTCCCTGTGACAGTAACTTCATATGTGTGACAACAAGCTTCTTGTTGTTACTGTCATATTGCAATGCCCAGTAACTATCTAAAAGACAGAAAAGAAAGAAAAAAAATGCCTTGCACCTTCCCACATTTAATTCAGCATTTTTTGTTTGTTTGTTTCTATTTTATGGTTGGTTTAAATGTGTGTGGTGTGAAACCAAACTGGACCAAATAGAAAACAAACCACAAATATCAATTTCACTTTGACTCAAACCAGGAAAATGGACCAGCTCACTAAAACAGTATGAATGCTCAGAAAAGAGATTTATATCTTTATGTAAGCAAATAAAACATTTTTTGAATAGAAAGACAAAGCTGCAGAACAGTGGAGAAACAATACTGAGAAATTGCAGAGTGGCGGCGTTAAAGTGAATGAGGAGCTGTCGGGGAGGTGGAGTAAGTAAAGGAAAAGACAAAATAAGCACTATTTCCTTTTTTCCTCAGATACACATGACCTTACTGCTTGTTTAGAGGCCACAGTGCAATGGTTGTCAACTCAAGTTGCAGTGCCTCTATTACTGCACCTGCCACTGTCAGTGTAACATACACATAGACACATACACTGCCATACGCACACTTTTTCCCAGTTGGAATGGGAATTTTAAAATAAAATTAAAAAACAAACATATCAAGGGTTGTTTTCAGTGCATGTAGGCACTTGACTGTTTTAACCATCTGCAGCAAAACAAAAAAGCAGCTTGAACTCAAAGGACTGGCGTATTGGGGCATGCCTCTACCTGAAAATATATAGCGTCAAACATGACATGCAGCTCTAGACGTGATGTTGGAACTGAACTGCATTACAGCCAGGAGGCACGTATTGTAGGTCTGCTCATTTCAGGGATGCTAATGTAGGCAGTTATGCCTGTTTGGAATGAAGTACAGCATTGGTGTTGATCACGTCAGGCTCAACTTTATCTGACCCCATTATCAACAGACTTCAGAAGAGTGATGTCACTCCTTGTGATGCTTGGGTTCATTTTTCGGGCCACATGAATCACACATGCAGCGAATTACAGTCGCATCTTCGCCACAGGAGTGGAGAAAGCCTGAGCGCATTGTGGAACAAAATTACTTGAACAAAAAGTTTAAAAAGGAGGCATGCCTCGAGGCTATAATATTCCACAGAGCAATGTGACAAAAATCATGTAAGAAAAAGCAAAAGCAAACTAAAGCTCATGAAGCAATATGGGTACGCTGCTCCTGAATCCAGTGTTTACATCCCACAGACTGCGGGGAGAGAGAGCAAGGGGCCACAAATAATCTCTTTCAACTGGAATGAGTAGGCTTTATTCACTCTCACCTGAAAGTAAATTTAGGTCACTCGCAACTGCAAGCAACAAGCACCTCATGTTCACCCTTCCTCCATTCCAGTGTATTAAATCTCCATCTTGTATATTTAGATTTGCTTTGTTCTGCTGCTCCTGTTGGAGGTTAAAACACAACAGAGCCTGGACGCTGTGATGAATCTGTCCTCTCTAACTCTACAGTTGAAGGAAGATGTCACACTCATTTACGTGGAAGGCAAGGGTACAACACACACACAACTAAAAAATAAAAATGAGTCTGAATTTCAAAAATGAAGAAAAAAAACCTTAATTCCTAGAAATGGCTGAGTTCTGTATGTTTTCAACTGAGAGACAAGCAGTGTCGAAAACAGTGGGATGGTTTAATCCAAAACGTTTAATGAGGCTGAAATAAAAATAAATAAATTTAAAAAAAAAAAAAAAAAAAAAAAAAA
>OMLB01057333.1:19235-33753 GCA_900302555.1 Myripristis jacobus
GCATACCAAGAGCCCGTTCTCTGCACGCAGCAAACAGTTGGATATTGTCCTCATGCAGCGTAATAGACTGATCCCCTCCAGCTAGTTGATCTTTCACTGCTGGAGCCGACTGAGGAGTCGGTAATAGTCATTTTCCTTTGGCCAAGCAAGGTCTCGCAGTCATAAAACTTTCTACAAACACTAATGGGCTTTGGCCAAGTGCATATGCTACAACTATAAATATTCATTCCCCGCAATAAATTATTTTAAACATTAACATTACTCATATAATATTAAAATAAAAGTTATCATAACCTATTTTCATTCTAAGGCCTGTCTACTATCTTCATTGCCTTGGCTTTTATTTTTTTATTCTCTTAAATCTCAGCACATCAGCTAGTCTCATAATTAACCTTACTTTGTACAATTATCTCTCTTTTTTTCTTGGTTGTGAAATTCTGTACTTTCCTTTGAAAAAAAAAAAAAGCTACAAATAGAAAAAAAGATTTTTGTTATTTTTACACTGATGGTGAGAACTCAGGAAGGACAGGTTTGCAAAAAGCCTGAAAACAAGATGGGATATTTCTCATGGCAAAACACCATTTCCCTGAAGTCAGACGTCTTTGATGTTTAATGAGCATTGCTCATGTGGACACTAATTAGCAAAAATGAATCATGTAATTGATTACTTGGTTTATTTTTGACATCAGAGGCAGAGAGATAGACGTAACACATCAGGCTGATTTTTCTATGAATAGACTGTTCTTGGCAGAGCACAATAGATAGAGGAACAGATGTTAAAACTGCTGAGCATAAGAGAGAGAAAAATGTCTGTGTTACAAAAAAACTGAGAAATGCTTACAGACATGAATGTCCAGGGCACCTTGATCTATCATTTTCAGGTAACAATGAAACTTTTTGTGAAGCTGCTCTTTGCTCAGTCAGGATTCAGGAATGATCGAGACTGATTGCTGAAAGCGAATGATCAGTTTAAATTAGCAGGTGCAAAGACAGCCAAGGCAATTAGTCATTTTGTTTAACCTTTATCTAACCAGGCAGGGCAAGTAGAAACACTTTCTAATATATATTTGTTAAAGGGCATATGAAATTTTATTATCCATGCGTGTTACTTTTTGCAATATAAAGCCACATACCATCAGTCTCCCACATCAGTCTAAAATCTGATATATGTTCAAACCAGCGTAAACCTCCAACTTCTTTTTAGATAACCTTATAACATGCATTTCAAACTTCTTCATGTTTTACTCGGAAACTTCTTTTTAGATAACCTTATAACATGCATTTAACACTTCTACACGTTTTACTTGGAAGTTTGTTTTTTTAGCATCGATTGGCGAGACACATTAGAGTGAGCGAAACAAGACTGAAACTGAAATCTTCAACATTTAAATCGCAACCACAGAAGTGATTCATGTGGCTGAGCGGCTTTCTATGGCTTCTTATCACACAAAGTAACATGTAGAGGTCATCTTTTTAACAAACTTCCACAATTCAAATCGAACAGGTCTATAACTGATAACAGCAGTCAGACCGATAGGCTAGCCCTGTAAACAGATCTGCTCTGTGCAAAGCTCTCCTGCTGCACTGTATGAACATAAACAGGCCCCACACAATGCTGCTCACAACAAATGAGATAATCTGTGAATATTTTCTAACTTTTCACAGTTAGATTTCCCATATGAGAAAACGTGTGTCGATGAGATTTTGAACCATGCTAATGAGATTTCTGTTTTTAAATTTCAAAACTTGACAGAGAGTGACAGCAACAGCCATGGGACAGCATGAGTAATAAACAACTAAATAAGAACAGACAGCATAAATGAGTCTTTAATATGCTAAAATAAATAAATAAATAAAAAATTAAGAAAGATAATCAATGACACTGAGAAAGGCACAGCTCATCTTAACGTCACTTTTTAGAATAACTGAAGCCTGATGAAACCTCACTGCCAGTTGAGAGGATTCAAAAACAGTTTGTTCAGCTGCCAAAAACTGCTTATTGTCTCGTTAGTGTATTATTTGTTTTTTTGTGGTTAGTTTATTAACTTTTGCCATAGATTAATGTTCATCATTTTTGATGCAGGACAGACTGCAAAATATTTTAGAAAATGGGCAGTGAGTGTTGGTTTGGTATATAGCTCAAAACCTACATTAAGTACAGCTTTTCCTTTAGATCATTTATAATTCTATTTCTGTTTGTTGGATGGAGTTAGAAAAAGTAATGATATTTTTACTTACATTTTGATCAAACAAAACAAACAAAAGAAATCAATATTTTGAGGCATCAGAGAATTAACTGTTAACACAATGAAATCCATAATAATTCAAATAATAACCATAAATTAAAAAATGTATATATTAATCAGCATGTATATCAGTATACAAGAAGGTCACAGAAAGTCCACTTAATTGACTTACATAATAAAGTTACCAATGCCATGCAACCATGAATGGTTGCACATCCACAGATACATACTCTTACTGAGGTGTGAAATTAAAAAACAGGCACAATGTTATCTGTTCTCGCCAAGAAATGGAGCACTGAAGGCTAGTCAAAGCTTTTTACTACCATAGCATGGTAACAGATATCCGTCCCGCCATTTGCTTTGTGTAGCACAATGTTTATTTGGAGCTGGGGCAAATATTAATTTATGTTAATAGGATTTCAATCAACAAATATATGGACACTTGCAAACTTCCTCGGAAATTATAGATGTAAATAACTTGCATCTCTCACACTGTGCTTTTTCACCCCATTGAGGCTGTCAGTAATTCCTTGTTCCTTGAGCAATGAATAAATTCCCTCCAAGGACAGCTGCTGCAAAGACAAAATACTAACTTGCTTGTGCGTCAGTCGAATCCTGCCAGTTAAAAACGGACTTCAACTGAAAGGCAAGTCAAGCGACTTACAAACTTGCATTTCCTAATTGTTGATTCAGATGGCACAGGCCTAAACATCAGCAGCATTGTAATTGCTCAATTTCAGTTTTTTTGCAGCTGGTGTGTAATCCTCAAGTTGGCATTGAAAGTTTTAGAAAATTATGAAATCAGGCAATTCAGCAAAGAAAACAGTCCTATTTACAAAAACATCCTCCGGGAGTAGTTTTGCAGGAAGGGAGGGCTACACACACACACACACACAGACACGGGTGCACACAAACACACAGACACCTGGGAGCTGACCAGAACAACTCTTGTACTCCTGGCAACTGAGCGGCCCCTAGCATGTGCCACTGCCTTCCTCAAAGACATCAAAGTAATAGTTGTTGAAGGAGGGAAAATGCATCTCGTCCACTTCTGACACCCAGATTTTCCCGGCGAGACTGGCGATTCCGACCAAGAGCCCGCCATTGCCAAGTATTTCTCAAACCATTACACGATTGTCAGCCACCACCTTTGTAACAGACACTGCTGAATGGTCGGCCATGCTCAGTCCACATACAGAAACCAAGATCCTCATACTGATCAACATATTTACAACCCTTCTCCATTCCAAAAAAAAAAAAGGAAACTGCATATTATCTGCCTGTGATGCTCTCTACAGCGAAGGGTAAGGTTTTTCCTAGCAGCTGTGGAGATGAGACCATCAACCAAGTCTAAATAATGGGCTTCACACATATTATACTGGTGCTAATAATATTTCACACACTTGTTACAAAATACAAACAGTCCTCATCAGAGAGAGAGAGAGAGGCACAACAGGATGGACAGAGAGAAATTTAGCCTGACAGAAAGAGCTACAAGAGTGAAAAAAACGGTAGAGGGTAAGAACAACATAGGTGGGAATGGAACAATATCGACAGCACATCCACATGCAGGATTTTCATATTCATATCAAGTTCCTTTCCCATTAATTTTGAGACTATTGCTGTTGCCATGCCGAGATAGCTTGCATGCAGTCATCTTTTCCCCTTCATGCTTCAGTGGACGCCTGGAGACTCAGATTCTTGCCTCAGACACAGATTCTTGCTACAATAGCTGCTGGCAACTACAGTTCAGAAAGCGCTGCTACTACCTGACGCTAATACAAGGTAATTTCATCCACGATTTACGTCTATCATCTCGGCAAAAGAGAAGTTGCGCTATTCCAGTGTGTGTTGGTTATGTGGACCCACTGAGACACCCACAATAACTAAGACAACAAAAAAAACTTTTATTTACTGACCTTTCTGATTATTTTATTGGCAGTTTTATTGTCATTTTAACATCACATCAATAAATCTATATATTTATCAACAATTACCACAGAACTACAAGGACTGCTACAACAGCACATAACCTTTAAACTTCCCCCCGAGGCTCAAAACATTATTATTTAACCAACCATGCTCCACACTCCAAAACAGAAAAGTCATACTTTAAAATGCACTGAGGCATTTAATTTGTAGAGACTGACGTTGAAGGTTGACAGCATCTGAAGAGGATAAACAGTTCCAGCATTACTGTGTATATCTGTGAACAGGTGTACTTTTCACAAACCAGTGGCTAGAGTTTAGAGTTCCTAGCTTCTTGACAGGAGGTCCAAATAATTGTGACACACTCTTTTGGCCTGATCCTGTGGGAGCTGGCCTAGAAGAGTGAATGTCCCTTACTGACTGACTGACTGATTATTGAAAGAGGGAGCCACTCATGACCTGACCATAATTCACTTAACCACAATTCTCAGATTACTAACACATTTTTCGAGGTGACTTTCTGTGCAGTTGAAGACGTGCGATTCATTTTAGATATGCAGCATCTAGTTGAAAGGCAGATTGATGATCATCTGGATTTTCACAAGGTGGCAAGTCACACTGGCCTGGTTAGTTGGCTGACCTTAGTTAATTCGGATAAATTAATCTCCAGTAGCTAGAAACCTTTAGCTTACAGTAACCAGAGACATTCTAATTTGATTTTTGTTTGCTTGGATTAAAGTGATGTTAGATGATATTGTTTTGTGAGTGTCTGGATTTTGGCAAAATGGTAAATCATGCTGGTGTGATGGTTTGTCATTAGAGACTGTCAATAAGGAATCGAAGTGGAAGTGGAAGCCAGACACTACTATGCATAGGAGGAGATAATGGGACACTCCAAGGTTTAAGATTGAGGAAAAACTTGAAACACTAAAGAAGGAAGCACTGCCAGTGCAAGACATGTTTGATTGGCAGGTGAGGGGGATTGCAAATTCAAACACGAGAACCAATTAAAAAGAATGTTACTGCCAAATGAATGGAACCTGTCCAGACTAAATATGGACAGCTCCTGGCTGTCCCTCGCACTCAGAGCTCAGACGAGCTAAATTTCCACAGTTATATCACCATCAGTCTGTTTAAGTGCATCTCAGGAGTTATTTTGTGATGAAGTGTGGTAATTTACATTTTTGTTTCATCCACTTTGTTTCAGCCTGCCTCATCTACATCTGTCTTATTTCTTTGATTTCTCAGAATGCCTTTCAACATCTTCCAGAGAACTCTCCTGTCGCTGTTGCTGTACGGTGCTGACACAAAAACTTGATGTTTACCGATAATGTTTTAGATTGTAGAGTTTTTTTTTCTCTATCAAACTCCATTGTAGCTGAACTGATCATATGGTCTACTTTTGACTATATTATCATGGGACCAAAAATGCAAAGCAAGCTGCCAGTAGTTTTTTTTTTCACAGAGTTGAAGGCATAAGGTGTAAGGAAGTGCATTATTCCCTCACCATGTTGCATTAGTGTTCATGCCTGGAATCATGGCCACAACAACCCAACCACCTCTAAACACACCTTGTCGAGCTTTTTTCCCCTTTCTGGCTGCTTCTCATCAACTGAGTGAAATTTTATACAATTTCTGCCCATAGAACATCTGACATTTGAATTGCTTAGCTGAGACAGCCTTTTGAACTGTCAATTATGAGTGACTTTTGCAGTGGGTGGCTGTAACCTGGGAAGGTACCGCGGATACGAAGTGAAAAAAACAAAACTCACTGCTGAACTGAGACTGTAACCCCACTATTGCAGCCACTTAACTTTCTGAACTTGCGCACGTCAACTTCCAAAGCACTTTTCAAAAGTTATCATTATTTTGTTTGAGCCCTCAGATGAACTTCTTTGTTACTCCCCCGTGGTTGTGCTTTTCTACTTATTTCCTTTCTCCCCTTCCAAAGAGATTACAGCCTTGATCACTTGTACTTCACACAGAGCACAGGCAGCCATCAGAACCAGCTACTTTTTGTGCATGACTCCTTCCCTGTTACTTCTCTATTTCCCAGCGCAATGGAGAATCAGCCTCTCTCACCGGCCCTGGACAGAATAGTGCAGAGCATTGCAATTTTACACGCTCACGATGAGATAAATCTTTCTCCTTGGCTGGCCATGAATCTTCTGTAGGCTGAGTGGCCACACACTGTGGCACTGTTGCACCTGACTTTATAGAACACCCTTGGAAACTTGGGATGCACCTGCACTGCTTGAACATCTCTTCATATTTTTTGCGTCACTGAGGTAGGGGACCATTAGAGACATTACAGAAGCTAAGAGGAGCACTTACAAGATAGGAGTTACTTTGTGAGGCTGCAGTTCTGCTACTAAACACATTTAGATGTGCGCAAAAGGGGAAGTTAAAAAAAAAACAACTAATTAAATTATTGTACTTAGTGCCCCTCTTCCTTGGATTTTCTTCAGCCACATGTAACTCTCACACAAAAATACACAAATGCATACTGTTCTGCCTTTACTGCCAGGTTATATCTGTAACCTTCAATACATGAGCCTTTAGTTTCCTTCCCAAGCTGACTTTCAACCCTTCCCTATACCCCTCAATCATCAGACGCTATCCCACTGAGCTAGCCATGACAATGGGCTGCCTATGGAGCAGGACACAGGCAGAATATCAATGGACTCTGGCTGGCCTGAGCCATGCTACTCTTCATCTCTCATTTCCCAAATGTGAGCCTCTGGAAAGAACTGGCCCAGCCCTAGACTGATGAAGACATCCTGCAGCAACCCTTTTTAAGTATTCCCAACACATTTCGAGGGCACTGCCCAAACCTGTGGCTGCTGGTAACAGTGGTTCTCATAAAATAGCAGATAACATCAGAGGAGAGGAGAGGAGAGCAGAGGAGAGGGTATTGAAAGTATTGTAAACACATCCTGTTTTAACAAGAACAGGATAACAGGATCACGTGGCTCTTCTTGATCCTCATCTTAAGCTGCACTATGACGTTTATGCATACTCATACTGGAGAATAGAATATCGATACGTTTAATCTCACTGATTGAAGCCTCATACATGCATACCTGTCACTCCACACCAACATGCTGTCACTCTAATTAACTCAACCAGTGATTTGTGTCAAGTTCCCACCGTAATCCTGTATACTGTAGTCCTCAAGGAGATCTAATGCCACAAACTAATTTCCCCTTGCTCCACTAAAGGCAAATTGTGGAAGTGGACTAAGTCAAACTGCCTTGAACTGAGGCAGTGCCCATCAGAATACAGAGCCAGATCATTGCAGAGTGGGTTTATTTGTCCACAGCACTCAATATTGGAAGAGAACAAATTACGGTGGCTTTTGTGCTTGTACTGTGCTCTTGCCCTTCAGTTGCCTGGTATTGTATTAATGGCTATGGACTGCAGTCAAAGGTATGGGACATTCCATCATGATGCTGTGTAATATTTCTCCACAGGCTTGCTGCAGCTGTGGCCTCAGGTCTCTGTGTACCTTGGGTCATTTTGGAGTGAATATTATGTGCTCCACGATAAATACATCATCAACAGCATCTCTGGTATGATACACAGCCCAGACTGTACGCTTTTAAATATTTAATGAACTGAGCGCTGGTTCTTTAATATACCTTAAATTCTGACTTGTGGTGGTGCTTGGTAATTAAAATCAAATGGCCCAGAGCCCTGAAGCTTTACAAATATTTGAGGTCTTTCAATATTAAGTTTTGCTTAAGTGTAAAGCTAATGGGTGATTCAGTTTGATGGAGCTATTTCCTTGTATTTATTTAGATTTTATTTATTCATATAGGGTGATTTCACTTATGAAACATTTGATCACTATGAGAGAAATGGATGTTTAGGCACACTAAGTGCACACTATTATGGTCTGTACTCGATCGCCTGAAAATTTGAAATTGTTGAAAAGCTGTTTTGTCACACTGACAGTGTGGTCTAAGAGTCCTCATGGTCCTGTGCCTCACAGTGTGAAGCTCTCAGAAATGGCTTGGAAAAAAAGACAATGTTATTTTCCACAAAGTTTTGTTGGGTCCAAAAATCAAGTCTCCTGACTGTTGCCTGTGAGGCAGCTCTACATTTTGACAACATCACAGATTGTCTGCTTTGGCTTCTTGGCTTTGGGAGAGAGCTAAAGAGTGATTTCACTGTGCTGGATCATTAAAAAAAAAAAAAAAACATGAGATCTTAAATGGAAATTTCCCTTTAAGGGAAGAACTCAAATCTTACACCAAACCTTTTTTTTTGTCCTTGAAGAAGGCTGCCTATTACCCTGCCTTTAAAAGGTATTTTACATTAGCCTTTAAACCATTTACTTAGCATGCATTAGAGAAGGCGTCCTTTAAGCATTCACCGTATTTGTGCTGGCAGTGCGCAGTGTAAACTACATCAGCCGTCGTGGGTTAGGAGCCATGGATCTCCAGTGCGTTTGAATAGTCTGACATGTTAAGCCAGTGAGGTACCATGGTCCATGAACCTAACACAGCGTGCAATACATGGAGAAACATCCTCTAAGACGAGATCAACTGTTACCCATACTGTAGGTCTATCTCTGCCATATTCATTAGGTTTGCAAGCTGCGCGTAATCAAACGGCTCCAACATAGGATGACATTTCACTGCAGTTAGACATCTCGCAAACTCATTTTCCAAACACACACAAAAAAAAACTGGTTCGGTTCAGTCGTCTCATATAACTTGTCACACTTTCATCCATCCAGCCATCCCTGAAGAAAACTTGCAAGAGACCATATTTCTGCCAAATAATTAACGCCTTACCTCACGGACGCACCCGCTGGTTTCCAAGTGCACCAAAGGTCATTGCGCAAATATTCAGAGGACGAAATGCAGGAGTGATGAGAAGTAGGTTAGACTACAATATTACCTAATCCTGTTCTTAGTGTCCTTCAGACTTCGTCAAGCCTCTAATCTTCAAAGCGAGAGAGGGGTCGGCGCCTCCCGGGTATATGCTCACAGACTCTGTTTATAATCTCGCCAATGCCAGGTTGTGCGTCTGCTTCACTTTCTCTTGCGCAGCCGGCCAGGCAAAGTTGTCCGTGTTGATTTCCCTAATGTAGGCGAGCCTGCATATATTTGACTGTTTCCCAAGGAGAAAGTAGCCTATGACAGGTCGGCGCGGCGGTCAGTGGACTGGACTGTTTACCATTCCTGACAGGTGGCGAGTCCAACCACCCGCTGAAAAGATTCACACATCAACTATCCGGGATGTGTAGACGGCCAAAGCCCTTCTCTGGGCAGATTAACCCCCCGAGCTGCGTTGTTTCTGCCGCTTCTTCTTTTGTTGCGCTCTAGCGCCACCCAAAGCCTACTGGCGTGTTATCTGAACACAGGGACAGAGCAGATGCAACAGCAAACCACGAGCCCACATTAGATGAGAACTGACATGAAGAGATTTTTATTGTGAACTGCAACAGAACTGAGCAACAGGGGCTCTCTCTAGTACAGTTTGGTGTAGTGTTACAACCTTAAATCCAAATGGAGAGCATGCAGTCAATCACCTCATGACCCAGGCATCATCACTATCATCACTCATTTAATTAAAAAGAAAGAAAAAACGTAAGAAGGAAAGAAAAAAATGCTTTTGAAATGTTGTATAAGGTCAGCTGGTTTGTTTAATTAATGCATTTGTTTTCCAAGCAGGCATAGTGTAAGCTTGCAAGAAGATGCCGGTTGCTTGCAGACAGAGCTGGGGTGGGAGCAGAGAGGTCGGTTCATGTTTGAGTAAGCAGGAAACTGTGTTTGCAAACAGTCCTGACATTCAGCATATCTACATCAGGCAGGATTCGAAGGATCAGCTGCGATTTGGGTATGTTTTTTTTTTTTTCCTCATTACTGCAAATCTCACTGAGGAGAGTGAAATCGCCCCTTTGTGTCAAGCGCATTAGACACAAGTGCTGAATCTGCACATGAGATTGCACAATATAATGCATCTACATGTAATGTCTGGCCTGATCATATTGTACACTGATCCAGTGTAAGCTCTGCTTTGTAAACTCCAAACGTCAGACCTGGTGTATAGATACATCAGCATTTCTAACAGTTATTTGTATTACATCTTCCCTTGTTATCCAAGTGTTGTCATGGAAATGGTGTATCCCATACACTTTGAGCACTCTTTTTCAAGAGCTACAGTATGAATTGTAGCCACTAATTTTATGATAAACATCTGTCAAAATTCACTTCATGCAGGCTGCCTCCTCATTATTTAAAACATAAGTGCATTTCAAAATGACTAACTCAGAGCACTGCACTCCAGCTGTCAATATGTAAATGGACTACTACTACAATCAAGTCACATACAAAAAAACAAAACAAAAAAAACAAAAAACAAATCTAATCTAAAAATGTTCCCCAAATACCTTTTATCTAGTCAAAAAGCTAAATAAATTAAAGGAAAACTCTCTGCTAAACAACCCATAACAATTCTACTGAAATCCAAATAATGAATCCACTCAGGCAACATAATCCAATATAAGAAAGGTAAAGACAAGCATTGCTGTTCAGGGTGATTCTTCCTTTCAAAGCAAGTTCACTTCACACCGGCTATTTTTACTTTCTTTAGAGTGCTGACTAGACAATCATCCTTGAATCGTTCCTCAGTCCCCAGCAAAACAGCAGCCGTGTAATTTCACTTTTTACCTCCCACTATTCCCCCACCGCTTCATCATCACGCTTCATAATATCTGATATTTACAGCTGAATGGAGAATGGATGGAAAGAAAAGGCAAAAGTGACTGAGACACTGCCAAAAAGATCATCTGGCACACATTGTGGTTAACATTTGAAATCTGTTTTGCAAAACAAGAAGTTTGAAGGTATATTTTCCCCTCAAAATACAGTAATATTTCAGCGCTCTTTGCTTGTCCATCCTTGGAGGTACAGCATGGATCCATTACACGATGTTTGAACAGCATGATTTGCACTCACAACTCAATATGAACTTGGAACATATGGGTGAACTAGCGAGCACACTGAATAGCTAAACCCTAAACGAAAATAACAACCGAGTCATTTTATGTGTGGAAGGTGTACATGTTTTTGTTTTGTTTTGTTTCTGATATTGGACATATTGTGTGTAGTAGCGCAGATGACCTCAATAACAACAATAAACACAACCAAGCACAGCACAAATAGGTGGGAGATTCTGAGCCTTTATCTGTGTCCCACTCAGTGTGAAAAAGGCTGCTGCACAGTATAAACAACATGAAATCAATACAGCACAGAAATTCCATGGTAGATTAAGTGTAGCTATTTATTTGTACTGTGCAAAACCGGGCAGGACACAGGGGAGAGAGGGACAGGTGCAAAACACAGTTATCACTCTCTTCTTATAGACGTGCCAAAAGCTTATGATAAAAGGAATTTGGTCAGGTCAAAAATATTTTAATGGTGTCAACAGTGATTTACAGCAATCTCTCTGTTAAATGATGGGATGAAAATGTATAACATGTTGCATTAGACACAATCAACTTCAGTCTATCTAGGCCATGTCACAAACAGGAGCTTCTTTTTCGTTTATAATGACATTTTAATGGGGTTCTCACCTCGCAATAGCTAACTGATAGCAATCAAGAACACAAACTGCTCAGGCATTTCAGAATAAACACAATAAACACTTACATGTCACCAACAGCGGAAGGAGTGAGGCGAAAAGAGCTCAGATAATACTGCAGAATGCTATCTATTGTAAATTTTAAAAAATGATGATTGACAAAACAATCTTATTAATTCTAATGTTTGCACAAATATATGAGACATGTAGTATAAAGGTAAGCTTGCAATTTGAGAGGGAAAAGGACAAGACAAAGTGGTTATATGTTGAGGTTAGTCTGTCTGCTTGTTCAGGGCCAGTATAACAAATACTGTATGCATTGCAGATTTTGAAGAATATATCTGTGGAGAGTATTATGCAAGTAAGGAACTGTAGCAGCATAATTATTTCATCATACAAATTGTCTTTTATTGCTCTGAATCATTCTATCAGGGGGTCAAAGGGTCATGCAGAGAGGATTTGCATTAAACTCCACACCAAACATGCTGCACCATGCCCAGATTTCATACATGGCTACAAACAATGAGTTTGATATTTGCTTCAGTCTGAGGATTTGGACAAACGGGATATTATAGCATCCATGTCCTGGAGAAATCTGAGGGAAATGCGTAATCTGTGTGGAATTCCAGGCTGAATCAATCGAGCTTTCTCCAGAATTTGTGCTCCAGGTTCTCTCCTCCACAATTTTTTAGCAGCAGCCTGTGCATGTCTCAGTTGGAGAGGTTTTAGAGTGGGTAGTTTGTGTTGTAGTAGATGAGAATGAGATCTCTCAGCTGCAGAAACCCAAATAAATGTTTCGATGGGGCCATCAAATACATCACCTGGTGCTGTTAGACTGTTGCCTTTCCAGGAGTCCAGCCCAGGGTCCTTAATGTATGTTTTATATGTTCTCTGTATATTTTGCCAGCTGTTTGTGTTGTGCTTTATACTTTGCAGTATTCAGGTTTCAAGCTTCACATTTGAGAAAAATAAAAAATAACTTGTCCTTGAAAATCTTTTCTTCCTTTTCAGGCATTTAGTTTGTATTTCATTTTGTATTTAATTTGTATTTTTTGACCAGTGAATTTTTGTGCACAATCTAACAGTCTACTTGAATATTACCAAATGTTATTGAAAACCCTTGTCAAGTAGGACATTTAACCCTTATAACAAAGCATATCACAATATTTGACAAGTCCATCCCTCTTTAAATAGACACATATATACAGCAAATGAGCAAAGTAAGATGCATAAAGTGACCACAGTATGGATCATGGAGCATGGGACACAGAGTCTGTCTGTTGCAATTAAATAAGTTTATGGCAAATCTAAAAATAATAAGCAAGAAATAATGGAAAGTTGTAACTGTAAGGGTCATGTATGTGTCATTCTGAAACTGCAGTAGGCACAAAAAAAAAAAAAAACTAAAAAAGGCTTTTAAAAAAAGATAATGAGTGTGGAGGTCAAAAGGCAACGGAGGAATAACAATCCACCTCACTATTGCATCTAGATAATTTCCAGTCTGTGATAAGCAACCAACAGCAAATAGGATTTTTAATCACCATGAACCAAAGCCTGTAAATATGGAGCTGTTCAGAACACAGGGGGGTAGCAGCTCTGGTTCACGAAAAGGAGAGTAATGAACTTTCTTCTGAACGAATTCACTGAGTGTGAAGTATTTCCTTACCGTGATCCCATTGAGTACCGAGAGATTCTTGCTCAATTTAGCACGAGGGGGAAGCTGGAGGTTCCTGGGATTTAATTGCTTATCAAACCGATATTGTTGTCTGGGAAACAATGGACACTTTGTGAGTGTACAGTTTAAAATGTCCTAAGAGGGCTGTTATACTACCTATAGAAAATACAGCATGTTAAGTACGAGTGGGAATATTATGGGGGATTAGAAGCCATATTGGAGTCTGAGACAGGCATTAAGGTAGCCTATGCCTCCCTGCACATACTAAACGACTAAGCTCCACATCAGTATTGAATGTAATTAATCACCAGGTAGAAGCTGGAGAAGCCCCATTATGCAATGCAGCCTACCTCTTGAAAATGGTCCTTGAGGTATCCTTTATCGATTTGCAGGTAGGTCGGAATCATTAGCCCGTAAACATAGAGCTTAATCATAATAACTAATTCTGTCGAGTTCAATCATGAGTTCGGCCAAAGACTAGGGAGAGGTGTTTTATCTAATTAAAATCCATTTGTAGTCGTCTGACAGAACTATTAGCAAATAGATTTAAAGGATATAGCAGTATTGTTAACGCACAAACTGTAACAGCAAGTGGCTCGAAACACTCGGCCAAACTTGACACAAAGTTCTTCATGAATCAAACAAATAACACTTGAGTGTCATGTCTGTAAAAAAAAAGTCACTGCCCTTCCATATAATGAAGATAATGATGTCAAATCTGGCTCTTCCCTACTGCTCAGTCGTCATTTTGACAGCTGGGATGATTAAAAACACCCCATCAGTGCTGTGCATCCATCTGAGCTAACAACACTCCACCACACTGATTTATATACAGGTTACTACCTCCAGCCCCATTGTCTTGACAATTTCAAGCCTCTGGATTTTTCTACATACAATCTATCTTTGGTAATATGAGCTTTAGGTCTGTGGCCCAGCTTGGTGTGTATAATTTGATCTATCTATCCATCTGGCTGTCTATCTGTCTATATATCTATCTTAATCTATATCTATATCTATATCTCTGTGTGTGTGTGTGTGTGTGTGTGTGTGTGTGTGTGTGTGTGTGTGTGTG
>OMLB01057333.1:35973-92292 GCA_900302555.1 Myripristis jacobus
TCCGGCGAGAGCTCTGTCACTCTGAGACCAGCGATGCCTTGCTTTACATGTGACCATAATAAATATTGCATCAGAAAATTAAAGACTGACTCCGGTCCGTTCTTGGGCTTTCAACAAAAGAACCGAGGCTAACAATACGACCAACAGGAATGTTTCCTAAATTAGGCAAGTATATGACCCACTAGCTCGTGAGTTAGCCCGCCAGCCAGCAAGCAAGCAAGCACACCACTAACAATACTTGGTTAAGGTTAGGAAAAAGGTGTGGTTAAGGTTACAGAACATCTTATAGCGTTACAGTACACCACCTAAATATCTAAATGTGTATCAAACATGTATCTCTCTATAAATATATAAATCAGCCTTATTACCTTGCCTCGCAATTTAATCTTCCATTCAGACTCTGAGGCACATGCCTACAATACAAACCAGAGGAATCATTTGCACCTTCCACGATTTCAAACTTCTCCCTGTCAGGTCTTGGTTAGATACAGAGCATCCCGACTGTGGAGCTATTACAGCAGCACTGCAAATCATCTACATCACTCAGTTTCAAATATAGACACAAACTCTCCGAGCCTCTGTCATCTCTCTCTCCCTGTAGTCCTCACACAAGTAGAAGCTGGATGACACACACACACACACACACACACACATAAATCGACACTTATGCTTTGAATATTCTCTTGTCTATTCTCTGTACATCCTGTGTAGTATACAGCTGTTCTTATTTGCATTATTATATCATTGTTTTATGTCTACTTTATTTCATTATAGCTAATTATTAAAGCATTTTTTTCTTTCATCGTGTCCATTTTCTTGATTTAGGTGACATTTAAGTAGCATGACTTTTTTTTCCCAACAGTAATTTTTGATAGTAATCTATTTTCTCCTTCTTTTCTTTTCTTTTCTTTTCTTTTTTTTTTTTTTTTTAAACTTTCCTATGTTCCATTACACCCTTGAAACAATCTTGAGCTGGAACTAAATATTAAAAAACACACGGCATTTCCAGCTCTTATGTATGCCACAGTGAGACAATGGTGCACATACTGGGTGAACAGCAGTATGGTACAATTTCCTGAAGAGAGCTGTCTAAATCAATCACTTTTGCAGGATTCCAGGAGCTTGAGTCTCTTCAGGGCATCATCATGAGAAGAATGCGGAAGCAGAGTGGCTTATTTTTGATCCAAATACTTATGAGGCATTCGTGATGTAGAATACTTAAATAGGACATAACATAACATATTAAGTGTCAATCATCAAAGAAAGTCAACTAGGAACAATCACCTGAGGAAACTGTGATAGGTGGACTGAATGGATATTGCACCTTTTGAGCGACTACTTTACTTTTAAAAGCCATTTGCTGCTTAATAAAATGCATTTATAAAAAAAAAACACTCACTTTAATACTAAAATACTCACTTTAATGTACAATATTATATCGTACCTTATTGCAATAGCATTAGATTGCTGTCATATTCATCTGTATTCAGATCAGATAATAGCAATATAAAACACCCTGAAGGACCTTTATGCTCAACTGTACTTCAGAGTGATGTGCTCAGTGAGCAAATATTTAAGACCTGATTTTAAAGCTACACTTATAGCATGTATATTTCGAATCTTCATTCAAGATGTACGCAAAACATTAGATTGACAAGGAATGTAGTGACTGTTCAGTGATGAATAAACCACAGAGAAACATCTTCACCTCAACAATATTCATATTGATTATGCAGCCTTGATTCATTATCCATTTGGAGAGCATCCTCCAGGACACGGCTGTCTGTGAAATCCCTCTATCCCTATGCAGCCAAGAATACAGAGGCCCATAATTCATAACCCAAGAGAAGGATATGCTTTGGAGAAGAAGATTTCATGTTTTTGTCAGCTGAGTCTAAACATTCTCATTTCAACAGACCGTTGGCAATTTTGCACAGTGCACCTTTAAGGTTCGCTACCCAAATTTGCAGATGGCTACATTCATTGAGATACCAGCTGCTGAATAAGTCAGTAGGATAAAAAAAAGAAAAAAAGAGCTAGTCTGTCTTCCAAAAAAAAAAAAAAAAGGTTTTGTGAGAAACTTCAAGACAGTGGATAGACTCCTCCAAATGAAAGATTCCTGACACCACCGGCAGCTGCAAAGTTGTGATCCAATGACTGGAGCCTGTACCAGTGTTATGTTAAATGTTATGTGCACGCCACAATGTTTTAATTTTTAAAACATTGTGTATATTTAGTGTTATGCTGGCCTCCACGCCTCCAACCCCATGCTTTAATCTGGCCATCAGTGATACTAAACTATGTAAATATTGACTCATTTGTGGAGTGGATGCATTTCTTGGCAGGGATGCAAAAATCACCCACCAAAATGTATACAGTCTGTTAAAAACTCATTTCAGTTTTAAGGTTCTCACAAAGGTTAATATGTAATCCAATCTAAACATTCATTGAATGAAATAAAATGCAAAATGAAATTTAGCAGTTTTGAAACATCAAATGGGACCCGACCAAAGTGGTGTCTGTGTTAAAGAACCATTCACAACATAAAATCAACATTCCTTCCTTTCAAATTTGAATTTTGAACACCCACCTTATAATGTTCTGCTTCTGCAGCCAACAAATTTGTTGCCTTTCATAAACCACAGAACTGACAATTTGCTGTGTAAGGCAAATGTTTCCCTGGTGACTATTTTCCAGCAGAGAGACTGATTCACTCTGGCCAAAGTCAAGTCATCAAAACACAACAGTGCTGCTGTTTTATTACGGTGATGGAGTACTGGTGTGAAGGAAGTGCAAAGTCTCTGAAAGTTCATTTTCATATTGTGGAATGAATGGAATCCAAAAACAGTATAAAATGTAGGAAAAATGACACTGGAATTCCAAAATACAACTGTTTGCTTCAGGAAATTAACAGAAAAAGTATATTCATTTTGTCTACTCTACTACTCTAAACATGGACCACTGGTATGATCCTTTAAGCATTTCCATTTTCAAGAAACAAAGAAAAATTTCTTTGCATACAAGATGTGAAAACACTAAATCGGTATTAGTTTTTCTAGGTTATGTCGGAAAATTTTGCTTCCAGACAGCTCTAAATGTTTCTCTACACCATTTGGCATTTCTCACAGGTTTGGAAGTTTTTTACATCTGAAGGAGCTCCAGTCGTTTTTATGCACATATCAGATGGGAGAAAGAGGCAAGTGTCTTCAAATGCTCGCTGCTGACTAATGTAAGCTCTTGAAGACAGGTATAGGGCATTTGCACCAGGATTGAATAGGCTAAATGTGTTGGAAGCAATATACTAGGAATGTCTTTCAACTGGTTATTTTAGCCTACAGCTCCTCCGATAATCAGCGGTATCGATGCCCTGTTTAAAAATTCAATCTTGTTGTCTCAATCTGAAAAGGATGCCTAGAACAAATGAGGCACGGGCAATCACATGCCTTCAACCCCCCCGTACACATTTATGCACACAGCTACCCAACCGTAAAATACATTTGTAACTTTACAATACCATCTCTCATGCTTTCCATGCAGCATTGTAATCACTTATCATTTTTGCATACTATGGAGTTTCCCTCATGCCCCACAGAGTTTGAGGTCATTAAGCTGGTGGTTGGTCCTGTGACGCTCATGCAGATCCCGGAAAACTGTGTGTGCTATGAGCTCCTATTGTCTCCAGAGAGATTTGATTTATATCCTGCCTCAGTCTGTCGTTTGGCATCTTCTCACTCCCTGCCACCCTGTGTCCCCCCTGAGCACCAGAGAGCCAGCCCTTCCCATCAAAACACATTATTTCCATGCCAGCGCTCTCACATGGCCATACAAACCCTTTATTAATTATCAAATAATCAAATACAGAGCGATGTAGACACAACTGGTGCATTTTTTATTTTGCTGGATGCTTGCAGCTTATAGAACGCCAAACAATGCGGAGGAATATGTCATATCTGTGTATTGCAAGTAGGTGGTCATCTTTATCTTTTTTTATGGTGGTGTTTGTGTAGTGCTGGAAAATAATGCCAGCATACTGTCAAATTAATATCTCACCACCACAAACAAAACACCCCACATAAATCTGACCAATGTGTTTTTGTGTCTCAAACAAAGTGAAATCAAAGCCTGAGGCAAATGCACAGCTGGAACCACCATTCATCCCTACTAACGTTTGTAAGAACAAAAGACATTTTAACATCTGTACACTAATGGATGTGGGCACGGTAGGCTAGCCTGGAGCCAAAAACATCAATGAGAATCCGTTTTGGGACCTTAACAAACAACGCACTATAGCATTAGGTGTTGCTCAAACACTAATAATCAAATAGAATTTCAGTAAGATCCGCAGAATTAAAAACAGTCCTGAGGGCAAAAAGATTGAACACACAGACATATGGATAGGCTTTACTGCTGCTTTGGTCCAATGATGAGAGGATGTCACATCAATATCCCCCGGCTATTATTGGAATCAATAGCATTTAAAAGGTTTTACACAAGCCAATTGCTGGCAAATCTTTCATTGGCATATTTGTTAATACATGGCTGCCATGCACTTTCATAAGCTACAGCTATAATGTATAATATACAAAGATCCATGCAAAATGGTAAGGGTTCTTTTCCTTTTTCAGATAGAATATGGTGTGCAGACATGACAGCATTTCCGATCCAAAATAATAGGCAGAAATTGCCAGCAGCATAACAGGTGTGAGGCAATGGATAAGAACCCTTATCTGCATAAGAGCAAATATATAAAAAAGACCACATTAGCATAGTTTTGCCTTGGAACTAAACTCTTGAAGGGGGTTACTGGCAATGGCACAGAGAGATTAGAAAAAAAAACTATGAGAATAAATAAGTTTGCTTGTTCCTTGCGGCCGTTAACAACATGAGAGTGGTGGTGGTTGTGGTGGTGATGCGGTGGAGCTGGCTGCAGGGCTCGCAGCGCCACCACTCTTTTCTGATCCCCAGTGAAACTGTTTATCCATTAATTTCCCCTTCATTTAATTGGCAGATGGAGGAGCTACCCCCTCCTGAACCAGCCTGCAGGTTTATTGGTCCCACCACAGTGGGCCATCTTCTCCAGCAGCTCGTTCATTTCACTTTGTTGTTAATTCAGACTGTGAACTTGATGTCTTTGCTCTTTCTCTCTCATTTTATCTTATACCCTTGCTGACGGTTACATCCGGAGGCAATTAGAGAAAATTCACCCTAAGACAGACTTGATATAGTTTTATTTAACAGAGAGCTGAAGACACCTTTGCGATGATTGTGGAAAGTCCAGTCTTGATCTGTGAATATGTACAAGTTTCCTCAGCTACAAAGAAGAATTTCAAATGATGATGTGAGCTTTAAATTCCTGGAGTTCTTCCACTGGAAGAACTCCACTGAAGACCAATTTAGTGGGCAGCAGACAGGATCATTTCTGCAAAGATATGAGTACATTTTCTTATCCAGATTTTTTTTTTGACATTTTGACGACAATACAACTTATTACTATGAGTCAAAAAAAAAAATCAGTCACCAGTTGTCATTGAAGCAGCTCTGGGTTCAGGGAGAGTCTTTCATGTTCACAAAAAAATATTGAACTAACTGTCTAAATTTAGATTTGATATCAGGTTTTCACCATACACAGCATTGTGCTCTGTTAAATTCTTCACTGCACACATTTCAAATAATTGGCTTGTGTTAGAAGCTCACAGATAGCTCATGCAAATTGGTTATTGACAAACTATCACACTGTGTCAAAATGGCAGGCTTAGCCTATGCAAATAATTAGTTTTTTTAAAATCATTTGGCAGGACATGCAAATCAGAGGTCAGTGAGGCCAGTCTTATTACATTTCCCAGTGGGAGAATGAAGTTTATCTTTGATTCTGAAATGAAATATATCTGATTCATCTTTTATCCTGAGATCTGAGTCTCAAACAAGTGATTAACTCAGTGGGATGTGTGGCACAAAGACGGGTATTGTAGAGACCTGAGGGAAATCTGTAGCCAAGGCTGTCCATTAGTACCAGTCTAAAAAGCCTAGAAAGACTAGGTTTACATTTCTGTTTGATTCAGAGAGATGACTGTAGGCATGCACTCATTGTGAGAGGGAGAGCAAGAAAAAAGAAAGAAAATAAAAAAAAGATATCCAGTAGCACCTGTGCGAAAGACGTCTCACACACACACAGCATTGGATCAATTTCTTCCATGTGTTTGGTGTGAACAAAACATAGATAAGGAGGATGTGTGTCTGAGCTCTTTCTCTTCAGGTCATCTTCTGCATTACAGAAATGGAAAAACTCACCACAGATATTACAGAGTAAATCTGCACATGCTGTCATTCTTTTGTAATTCTGTGAAAAAGTGTCCTTAGTTTTCATTCAGGCAGCCTTGCAGTACACGGACATGTTTTTTCAAAGCACTCTCACCACATTTCCCTTCCAAACATGCCTGCTATATTTTGCCAATGATAACCTTCTAACCTTGTCACTGATTAGTTACGCTGGATGCTCATGGCTCCTCACAATATGGAAATACTTCAGCTGAAACTAGCTCAGCTGTTTAAGAGCCCCTGCTGTGTGCCAGAGGGTAAAAGGCGTGTGTACGCGCGTGCCTTGCTGTGTCTGCCTATTGTCCATGCGGCCTAAATGATAAATAACATCACAGAAGGTCATGTTAGGAAGCACGGGAGCACAACAGGAATAGAAGGAGAAAGAGAGATCGAGTGCGCCATGGAAAAAGCCATCAACTGTCCCCACCTCTTCAGCTCAGTGCGCTCTTCAGCAAGAATTATTGATGTGGCTCGTGAGGTACAGAGAACTGGAATGAAGACATCTCAATCCTTGGGCTGGAAAACAAAAGCTATGGCTGAGCGCAGGGCAGCAGAGTGAACAGTGCATTAAGTATTTATTACTGTGTGCATTCTGAGCAAAGGGGGGTGGGGGTAGGGGGGAATAAATGATCACCAAAATGGAGCAAAATGGGCTAGCTATTATCATGCTGTCACTGTATTAATTATATCATACTTAAGAATTGAAGCTGTAGGAATATCAACAAATCAAAATAAGTATTCAAATCCAAACACTTCAAAACTGGCAGCTGAAGTATGATCATTCCCTGACATTGCATCACCATCTCTGGCTTCCTGGTGATTTTCTAGTGAGTTTCAGCCTTGACTAAAGACCGCTTTTTCTTCTTTTTCATGCATTATATATGATCATACGCTACATGATAATATTGGTCATGGTTATGAGACATGAGCACCCTTGGTCAGTGCTTGAGGACTGATGTTATGAAGTCATGTCAGATCAGAAAAAGGTTATGAAAGGTTGAAGGCGTGGGGGCTCTGTGAAGATTTCCTGTTTCATGAGTTTCATCATGCTTACAGTACCTCACTCATCTCCTCTTCAAGCTTAGTGCTAACCTGGTCTGTTTCTTCTCTCTATTCCCCAGGTGTACATCATCACACTGTTTCTTTATACATATAGACAGAGAGTCAGACACTGAGGGAAGAAAGAGAGAGAGAGGGAGACATACCAGGAACTCAGTGAAATAACAGAAAGGATGTTTTGTCTGCAGTTCCCTTTTTCGAAGCTTCCTCTGCTCCTCATATGTCTCACACGGATTTTTTTTTAAAAAAAGGGTCTATTTTCTTTCTTGTAGCTGCCCTTGATGACTGCTTTTCATCAGAACAAGAGGTTAACAAATTTTCTGCCCTGTCCTCTTTGATTCCTGCCTCATTTTGCCAGTGAGATTATTATTCTAAACCCAAAGTTGTTTTTCAATCACCGCCACAGAGAGATGACTCTTACGGTGACGGTTAATGAAACTCCCTCCCCCAAGATTCATCAATAAACTGACGAACATCATCCCCCCTTGATGTTTATTAATACGGGAGCGTGATTCAAGCCAGACAGAAGAGCAGCATGGCCCGTGTCTCGTGGTTTTGATAGATGCCACATTCACAGAGGACATTCCAGTCATCTGTGTTTACAGAGATGAGATCATCTCAAGAAGGTGACTTTTAAACAGCGTGCTCTTATCATAAAACCAAGCAGTGATTTAAGCTCTTGGTTAGCCACGCTCTTCTTAACTGACACGTAAGAAAGATTTTGGCTCTGAAAAACTTTTCCAGTGTCAGATAACAATCACCACTTACATTTGTATCAGTCTCTTCTTTAGGGGTTTAACCAGTTTTGATCATCACTTTTATGTCTCTGACCAGTCATTTTCATCTGTGCTGGTTTGCTGTCCTCTTTCTCTGCCTAGGCGTAACATACTGGTACAGTCCCATTGAGTTTATTTGGCTTCAGCTGTCAGCATTCAGCTCATGTTGGTTTAATGTGTTTGTGGGGCCCTCTAGAGGTACATTAACAACATCACAAACAGCATCTACAAAGGATATCTTTGCAAAAACTATATGTATAAAGGTACATGCACACACACACACACACACTGTATATATGTGTATATACATACATACACACATACACACCCATACGTGTACATATATCATTTCATTAGAAATATATCTATGCAAAGGTTTGAAGGTCAAAAGTTGATAGATAGATAGATAGATTGGTAGATACAGATATTTGTATTATTTTAATAAGGTATGCAAAGACTTTTCTTTTATTCTTTGTACTGGGATAGTTTTTTTTTTTATTTTTGTTATTTGCTGTATTTTTTCTTTCTAAAGATATTTAGAGAGATATTTCTCTCCTCTACTGTTGATGGGAATATTTTTTATACTACTGTTCTTGTGCAATGTCTGAGCAACCTGCTTCTTTAACCCTTAGATGCATGGCTCACCAAACCCTACACTCTTCCATGAGTGGGGTCAAAAATGACCCCAATTGAAATGAATGGGTTTTATGCTGTACTTCAGAAATTTCTTTCATTTTGGTTAAAGATGATGATTTTTATTGTATTTTGGCCAACAAAAGAATTATGTCATGTTTGACATGTCCATTTATCACTTTTAATAAACATTTTTATCAAAAAACATATTTTAAATAGGTCAAAAAAAGTAAACATCCAAAAATTATCCCTATTAGAAACAATGTGTTTAATGCAATATTTCTTCATTTTGGTTTTAAAATAATGATTCTTATTATATTTTGGTCAATACAAGAATAATATCATGTTCTACATGTTCATTTATCACAGGGCTACTCAACCCACGGCCCGGGCCACATGCAGCCTGTGCGTGATTTTTATGCGGCCCACCACTGTCATATAATAAAAATATTATGATTCTATCTAATCATTTTGGGAATAAAGCCTCATTTTATTGTAACTTGATCATTTCATCATTAATCATTGCATGACAATCTTTTATTCAGTGAGGTTTGGCCTAGATGGAAATGGAGCTGTTTTCTGTATGTCTCATTCATTTTTAGACTAGTCATGTACCCTGTGACAAAATTATTGTTTAAATGTCCAAAATAGGACAGACATTTTTAGCTTGCAGCCCTTGGACACGCTGAGTTTTGCTGAGTGGCCCCTGAGCCATCTTAAGTTGAGTAGCCCTGATTTATCACCTTCTTTCATTTGATCAAAATGTTGCTATCAATGCAGCTGTCTGTCTATGCATGTTCACTCATATGCACACACACGCTTGACCTCCCTCTTCTCACTGTGAGCAGCTGTTACAAACTACTTGTTTGTGGCTGTGAGCGCTACACACAGGGTCACTGCATTTCCAACACCTATTGCTGGCTTTGCAATCTTTGTTTCTTGGAAACATCTTACACCTCTTTCTCTTCTGCTGGCCCTGTCTGCTTCTCTCCTGTGGCTTTATTGCAGCTTTTGTCATTCCACGCCTTCCCATTGCTTCAGTGATGTAGGTTGGTTGGCATGGGTTACTTTCCAGTCATCATATGTATATTCTGAGGTATAAAAATGATGATAATACTTATATGTATGTTGCTGTGTAAAAAATAACCTTCAGGGTGGTGAGACTGCTGGCATTAGATGTGTGGATCAACACTAGATGTATACCTGACATTCACAGTTGATAAAAATCAAAGGTTCCTAGGGTTAACCCTTGAAATTCCATAGAAAATTTGGGGTAATTTTTGACCCCACGTATGGAAAAGTGTGGTACTGATAAAAAAAAAATGCAATTACTTAAAAAATATAACAATTAGATAGAAATCCAAATGGCCTCATGCCAAAGACAAACTATTTGAGGAATACATGGAAGATTAACTGATAAAAATTAAAAATGACTAAGATATTGCAAAAAAAACAAAACACAGCCGGGGTCATTTTTGATCCCACTTATGCATCTAAGGGTTAATGAGGGAAATCAGTGGTAGTAACTAGTAGGAACTTACTGGTGCAGTGTCAATCTTCTTTTCTCTGTCTAAAGCCGAGCACCACTGACATCATCACACACGATCCCTATAATTTCTCATTTTAACAAGTCACAAGCAAGTCTCGCATTTGCTGATTTTATCCCGGTCATGGGAATATTTACAGTGGCTCACCCGCTAACCTCTCACCCCTATCCCACCTCGCTCTCTTGCCATCTCTTTCTGTCTTACACACACATACACACACACACACACACACGCAGATGCATTTGTTCGTACAAGACACGCTCTAGGGTCAGAGTAGTTCAGAATATCCTTTCAAACATTTTGTTGTTTATAAATTATAACTTTAGAGATGCATTTTAATGCACTTAGGATGAATACAGGCAGACTGAGTGCTGCCCGGAAAAAAAAAAAAAGTCTTGGCACCTCATTTGCTTGCAAAGGAATAACCTTGTTATACTGACTGAATAAAATAAAACTCTTTCAGGAATTAGATCAGAGCAGTATGGGCTAACATTTTAAAAGTTCTCAACATAGCAGAGGGAAGTGCCTCGTTATTTGATGTTCAGCGTTTTTGGTTGTGCACTGAGGGTCCATGTCCAGTGGGTAATTCTGTGCCATTTTGACATGTACTTGTATCAGCTTAACCTGGTGGTTTTATTATTATTATTTTAGATTAAGCTTTCTCTAAACAGAAAAAAATGAGACTATAAATAATTTAAGCAGTGTTTCATTTTATTTAGGATTTTCATGGGAAAAAGTAGGTAAAATATGATTGAATGAAGACATGAATGAGCAAAGACTACGCCGGCTGTTCCCAGAGCATGACCTACCATTTGTTGATGGGTTTTATCCTTGCTTAATTCCACATCCTTCCCGCTCCCTGGCTTTCTCAATTCCCAGTGGAGTCATGAGCCCCTCTCAGAGAGGCATGTTTTGTTTTTGTGATGAGCAAGATCCTAGCAGGATTTCGTCATCCAGATGCTGTTCACACTCATTGAGAGATCTCAGATGTCAATTTAAAGGACCAGTTTAAGGCAATCTGTCACTAACCACATTTCTAGTTCTTTCAGTGATACGACAGGCCGTTTAAGGATTCTTACATGTTGGAAAAAATTGCTGGCATCTGGCACAGTGATACTTAGATAGCTCGAAAGATGGTACCGGAGTTTAAAATAGACTACTTCATTATAAATTTCATCTGTATATGCAACGTTGAGAGAGAAGAGAATGAGTGTGACATCACATTCAGCAAATTAAACCGCATCCTTCTGCTGTCTACTTTCCTCCTAATGTAATTTGATTATCTTACATCCTTATCAGTTCAACAGAGAGGAAGTATGACACACCCACATTGCACAGAGCTTAATAAATGACTCCACCATTCAATTAAGAATCACTCTATTTATCACTGGCTGTAATTTAAACTCATTTGTCTGAGTCTTGGCGTGATCCCACCGTGACATTGGTATTTCTGGGATGCAGTCTTTTCTCGTTGCCTGTCTGAGATACAGGAGTCGGAGCTTCAGAAAGCACTGGGTGTTATAGGTGGGAGGAATTAGGAGGAAATGGAGAAGGCTGACTGTGAAAGTTGTGGGAATCCCTGGCAGGAGCAGCTTATAAAGCATCGTTTTATAAGCTGCGGTGTCACAGACATAAATTGTGATGCTATAAGATGACCTTTAGAGTGGCAAATAAATCATTGATTGTGGTGCCCGCAGACAGCAGAAGAGGGTGTGTGTGTGTGTGTGTGTGTGTGTGTTTGGACTTTGAGATGAGCAGTAGTCACACAATTTGTAGTCAACAAGAATGTACAGTGATGTAGAATGAGTTATAAGAATATTAAATTCATGCCACCCAGAAATTATATGTACACAAGACACCAAACATTTCACTTTCAACGATTGTGTCATCAAACCTTTAATGATTTACATATAACAAACTAATAACGAGATATTGCCAAGTCCAACTTTGATAAATGTGTGACTTTTAAAGCTTCCTTTATTTTTGCTTAGTGACTGCTATGACATTTTGGCAGTCAACCTCTATATTGCATTTTGTGCTTTACAATTGCAATGTAGGTGTACAGTGTAGCTGCTCAAACATTTGATCAGACTCTATCAAATATGTTATTGTGACTGAACAATAAATTTTTTAAAAGGTGGTCATATTGAGTGTCAATCATTTAAATTAACACTGACATAGAGATGAGAAAGAGGAAGCATGCTATAACCCACATTACATGTTGAAATATTTCAAGTATTTCCTAGAAAAACCAAAATGTTACCCAATCTCAATTCCTCAGTATTTAAATATTGAAAACTTCTGTCAAAATTGTACTGACTGAGAGTTTTATTTTATTGTATGACAATCAATTCATCAGTCAACAAGTGGGAACATTATTTTTTAAGGAAAATGATCATTTATTAAATGTAGTTATAGTTGCCACCACACATTTTTCATGACATGAGTCCCCCCGGCTTCTATAATATTCAAACATATCAATAGCAACTGTGGATAGCACTAATAAAACCATACAATTATAAAACAACCTTGTGGAAATACACTGATCTCACATGATGTCTGTGTCACACAGAATAACGAATAATATTTGTTTTCTAACAGTCAGTGACATTTTTTTTAGGCTACAGCATCAATATTTCACGTGTCACATTTTTCGTGGGAACTCTATCAGTAATGGGTCTATAGTTTACCATTTGTGGTGAGTAATAGATGTTGTATTTTAAGTCTGGGAGACATGGGTGAACCCAAGCATGTATACCACAAGAATCTCAAAACACCAGAGTCCCAGGAAGAAAGTCATGGGTATTATTCCATTATTAGATAGGAGTAGAGATTCGTGGAAATGGGTTTAAGCGACTATGAACAGTGCTTAACTGCATTCCAGGGTCGCTGAAAAATGTTCTGAAAGGCAATTTGATGAAAAGGTCAATAAAGTAAACTTGAGCAATTCATCAAAAAGTAAGCTGGAATGTTAAAAAGGAGGGGAGGATGGGAATGTTGATTAAAGACCCATTGTAGGAGCACAGCACATTGACAAGCCCGTGTGGATATTAACATGGCTGTAATTTGCAAGGGACACTCACACTTGTATTGCTGTATGATTTCTGTTTGACTTCAGGGAAGGATTTAATGATATCTCCAAGTGAACCGGTATAATTCATGGTAAACTGCACTCAGTTTTGTTGTGCCACCATTACCTCCGAGGCATAATTTTGTTTTCATATAATTGTCTTGCTCTCACATGCTTGTTATGAGAAAAGGGGCTAGTGGGTGGTGGGGGGATAGTAGATTGTGTATGTGTGTGTGTGTGTGTGTGTGTGTGCATGTGTGTGTATGCACAATTTATTGTCATTAGGTACTTCCTTCCTAGTTTACAAAACTATGAAATATGTGTTTTTCGATGTGTGATAGCGTTTGCCATTGTCTGCTGTCACACTCTTTTCTTAGATGTGTTTTTTATACCAACGAGCAAGTAAGAGGGAACAAACTAAGGTTGCAACATTGTACCATTTCATTTCCCTTGCAGACTAACTGCCATTAATATATAACTCAATTTGGAACATTAATTAAGTTAATGGCCATCTTAAGCTCTTTGTTTGTGAGATGTTGACATTTCAGTGGATGTAGTATTTGTATATTTCAAAATGAGCACCAGAAAACAAGATGGACACAAGATGGATGTATTATCCCTAAATCAGGCTCAAACCATTGACCTAGGATATCATTTTTGAATTCAGCTATCACATATTGCATGCCATCCCCTGCAAATTTCTTGTTACCATCATCACCATACTTTCTAGTATTACAGGACATCAGTAAAATAATATTTAAAAGACACCAATTTTGACTGCAATTCAAAATATTCTTTGTTATCAAACTACTCTCACACATAGCAACAAATACATATACAAAAGACGTGTTAGCTGCCCCTTTTCCCATAATCCAGAGTGTGCACACAGGTCAGTGGCATGAGAGTGCCTGTGACAGTGTGACACTGGGATGATGACACATTTTCCATCATGGGTATTCTGTTTGCTCTATAAAAAAAGCCAGTATATTGGATCGTTATCTTCCTCCCCACCACTTCATCACACACACACCAACACACCATGTATCTGCAGTCACAAGTATTGCTATCATAATTTGGTTGTTGGAGGCCTTTTGTAACGCTTTCACATGGTAAATAACTGTGTGGTTTGAGCCTTTAATATCTGCCTTTTTATTCCCAACATGATTGTTTTTACTGCCACGTTTTGCTCAGAAGAAATGGGCAGCATCCTGAAGTCATCTGTCTCACTCTCTTTTCCGTTTAAACCCTACAATCAAATTCAACATCGGCTTTAAAGCATGTATTATAATACCAAAAAAAGATGATCCTAATCCCTGATGAGGTATAAACACTTACAAAGCACATGGCTGTGCCAAGTAGCTCACCTTATACAGTGTTTACCATGTGTCACCTACTGACACCTATTGTACCCACTGACACGATCAAAGAATAAATTAGAAATACCAAAAAAAAAATCTTAAAAAAAAAAAAAAAAGTACATAGAAAAAGCTTCACCTGTAAAAAGTCCCAATATCAGAATGTGAATCTGTAAACTCCACGTTTGGTACATTATAGATAACATGTAGGGTTGATGTAATACTAGATGTTAAACAAACTGTGCACATATTTCAAATATTAATGAGATATTTTGCCAAGTCTTTTAAGGTACTATTTACATTCATAGAAAAAGGAATATGTTCAAGAAGCCTTGTGATGTAAATGACTATGATTGCAGGGATAAATGGAGGCTTTTCTGAAATGTTTACAAAAAAAATCTCATTTATAAACCCCCTCTGTCGAATTTGCAGAGGATCTTTTTGAAAGATCTCCTGAAGTCATTATTGAATATAGTGTATATCACCGGATTTAGTGAGCTGTTGCAGTAACCAAACCAGAAAAACATTTTGAACAATGTCTTTGGGACACAGCAGGACTCGCATAAAGCAGTGAGTGTGTATGTGAAGAAAAAGGGGAACCAGCAGAGAACAAACACTCCCATGACCACAGCCAGAACAAACGTGAAGCGCTTCTCTCTGTTCTGCCTGCCTTTCCACCTGCTCATTTTCACAGAGACCTGTACGTCTCCCTTTGGGGAACTTTCTCCAGGCTTCACCTGAGTCACTTTGGTCTTTTTCATACCCCTCTTCTTCTTTACCGAACACAGGGTGGTTTCATTCCCATCAGACGAGGAGCACTCTTCCTCCACGTCTACCCCGTTGACGTCTTCACCCTCCCCCGCTTCATCCTCCTTTCCTTCTCCATCTTGCCTCTCCGGGGGGTCCAAACCATGCTGCTTGTCACCTGGCGTGCCTTTTTCCATTCGCCTGTCACCTGGCAGGGCTCTGGTTCTCTTCTTGGCAACCTGATAGATCCTAACATACACCAGAATCATGATGACGCAGGGGGCAAAGAAAGAGGCAGTGCTGGAGAATATGATGTACCACTTCTCTCCATTAATTTCACATTTGGGACTGTCCTGCTTATCTCCTTTCTTTTCCATTGTGATAAGTGGCGGGAATGAAATGATGGCTGCCAGCACCCAAACTATGAGCACAATGCATTTAATCCTGCGTGGCGTTCTTCTCAGGTTGTACTCAATGGCCTGGGTGATGGACCAATATCTGTCGAGGCTTATGGCGCACAGGTGCACGATGGATGAGGTGCAGAAAAGTACATCCAAGGCCAGGTAGATCTCACACCACACTTTACCAAAGTACCAGTAGCCCATCAGTTCATTAGCCAAAGAGAATGGCATTACCAAAGTGGCTACCAGGATGTCTGCACATGCCAGTGAGACTAAAAACAAGTTCTGTGGTGCTCTGAGGGCTCGACAAGTTGTCACTGCAATCACCACCAGGACGTTGCCGAACACAGTCAGTAGGATAAGAATACCCACCAGTATTGTTAGAGGCACAGATGTCTGCACGGCATAAGGGTGCCTGCTCGGCAAAGTCCCATTTCCGCTGGTTAAGTTATCACAACCCATCAGGATGATCTGTGGCGTCCCTGATATGGGCTGAGCGACACTTTGTTTGGAGTGGCTGGAGCCTGTGTTTACCAGCAGCCCATAAATTTGATCCATTCAAGAACGAAGCATAACAGAATGAGGTGCCTTTTTATTTTGCTTGCTGGAAGACATTGTTTGAAGAAGTTTGTCTTTTGTTCCTCAGTCAGAAAAAAATCCCTCACTACGCAAGATCACCAGCAAAAAAAACCCCAACATATATACATATATATAAAAATACAAAAAAACAAAAACAAAAACAAAGGGAATGTTCATTTATTCCCAGTTTCAAACATCACATATTTGTATATTCTGGAAAAAAATATTCTTTATCCACCAACCTTTTAGATTAAAAACTCGCCAAAAGGTCCCTTGTAAGATTTGTCAGAGCAGAATTGACCTCTACAGGAAAGATGCCCCTTGTATCCTCCGGTCGATCTCTTCCTCTGTTGTGGCTGAAGTGGGGAGTTCGTCTTTTATATGGGCTTGATCTGACTCGGAGGATCTGTGATGCTGGCTCCACTATATCTGTGAGAACAGTAATGGGCGGAGTTCATCTGCTACTGGAGAGTCAGAAGCAATTTACTGTCTCTCCCACAGCTTGAGACCATAGGCAGATAATTATATTAACAATATTTTTCATGTAGAAGTAATAGCTGTATTGTATTACAGTGGATTAAGTCCCTGCTTTATAGTTTTATAGTTCTAGTTTGGATTGCACAAATTGTTGAGAAATAATATCAAAGAAAAATATCTAAAAGAACATGTGAATCTCCAGCGATAAGAGCTAGTTGTTGAGGGGATTAGTCATTATATTGCCATGCCAAAATTTCAGCTATATGAATGTTTTCTTTCATGATAACAAACTATTTGTGATAAATTTCGTTCCTGCATATATGTGCAGGTCGGGGCTGTCTATCATTTGAGACTAAATTCACGTGGCTTGATTAAAATGAGTTGACTTGTGTGGAAGGCAAGGACATTTGTTGTGGTATCTCATGCCTGAGGCAATATGTAACACGGGGAAAACAACTGTTTACATTTAGTTTAACTAGTGTTTTCCATTTCACGGTATCGGTGACCGATCAATATTGCTTTCTTTATCTGAAGAAGCAGCTTCATCACAAACAAGCCAGAATGCAGTTCCAATACATGCAGTTTGACATCATATACTTTTAGGATTTTATATCATTTTGAATTGTATCCTTAATAATTGTCCCATTTATTTCATTATGAATATGTAAACACAAATGATTATTAACATATAGTACAAAGAGCTTGCACTGCAATACTGATGGAACAGCCTGCCTACATAATGTGAATCTGATGCCCTGCACAATATAAAGTCACATATGCTCACTTTGCACACTAGATTACACTTTATGCTGCAAGTAGCCTATTTCTTAAACTTTAAGATCAGCTATCCTTTATACTTTGGGTGAACATCATAATGACTCCATGTCTTCTACTCTAAATTTTTTCTTACCTTTCCAGCTGTTGTGCCTGTGGCTGCTCTCTCTGCTGATACATTACATACCTGAGTGTATGAGGTGCTATGGCAAGCCCATGTGGGATGCAGTTCACGTCTGCTTGCTCACACACACACACACACGCACGCACGCACGCACGCACGCACACACACACACACACACACACACACACACACACTGTTCCTGGTGGTTAGGATGCAGGGCCATCTGCCGGCGGTTTGTGGGACGACAACCAATTTTTTTTTTGAGAGAGAGAGAGAGGACAAATTTGCCTTTTAATTTTCTAAAGGGCCGACAACAACACAGCTGTTGGAAGAGTGTCAGTTTTGTTTTGTACCTCGGAGGTGCACTGCAATACCCGTCTAAATCTATAGCTAGCAAATAATTAATTATTAATGCTAATTATAGGTATGGGTTTTGTTATGTGATGATGTGATGTGATGGAGCAACGAGCACAGTTCGTGGTTTACAGTATTTATGAGTATTTATGCTGCCTTGTGCATACACCGACAACACTCAGCTTGTGTCCCTGGGTAGTGTTTACAAGTCAGATGTCTGTCTTTTGGCCATTTTGGACGAGTGAAGCTGATATACCCGTGTTATCGCGAGAAGAGCTTAGCCCCTTACTGGCTTCCGGTTGGCTGTTGCTGTTGAAGACGACCGTTTTGTTGTTTGTGTGTGGAGCAGTCATTTTGGGAAACAATTGAGTCAGGACCTGAATGTTTACTGTATTTATCGGTCAAATATAACAACACAAAGGTAAGCTTATACATTCACTTCGGTTGATTTTGAGTGAAATTAGTTGTGTAGTTGTAGGAGCGCTGCGTCGCTTTTAGCTAGCGTTAGCCGTCGAACGTCAGGGAACGTTAGCAACGTCGACGGGAGAGGGCCCAACGCTGGCGCGAGCGTTTGTCACTAACTATTCTAAGCTAAATCTAATACAGTATCTGCTAAATGTTTTTATTTTGTGTTTTAAGTAGTCCCAAGTGCTTTATGGTTAAATATTCAAACCTTCGCCACAATAAGCACCGTGTCTTTCGCTTAACTCTTTCGCCATGTGTGCCGTAGTCGTAAACTGACTCGTTAGCTACAATAACTAAGGCTAGTCAAGTTTGTCAGCTAACAAGTTAACCAAACAGTTATCCTGTGTTTGTCGTCGTGCAGATGTCAGACGACCTGGTGAAGCAACTGAGCAGCTACAAAGCCCAGCTACAACAAGTGGAAGCTGCCTTATCCACCGACACAGAAAACGAAGACCTCCTGAAACTGCAGAAAGATTTACAGGTGTGTGTGTGAGACTCTTAACAATTGTAATCACGGCAGGTTTAAGTTACACCACTTGCGGAGCGTGTTGTCTATGAACATCTGACCCCCCTCTCTTGGTTTTGTGTCCCCCGCAGGAAGTCATCGAGTTGACGAAAGACCTCCTGAACTCTCAGCCCTCCGATGGTGCTTCTAATGCCAACAGCTCAGATGCAGCTCCTCTGAAGCACAACTGGAAAGTGGGGGACAGTTGTATGGCTGTGTGGAGCCAGGATGGACAGTGAGTGTCACCAGCCTCTTGTCAATGAAAGCACTACATGCAACAGCCTACACTATAGCTTTAGCAGCTTGATCTGTTGCTGATTTAATTGAGATGGGCCCGCAACAGACGTGGCTCTGTTCATGGGTTAGTTGCACATCATGCCCAAGTAAGTACTGGCCTTGTCTCAAAATAAACTTGGATGATTGATGTGTTTGGCTTTTACAAAATCACATGTTCCTGTGGTTTTGTTTTGTTGTTCCGTTTGTCCAGGCTGCCTTCTTTACTTTATTTCAGGTGTCTGTACAAAGTCAGTGTAGATTGAGAAATCCGTGTTTTTCAGGAGAAGCTTTTCTTATTATTCTTGTTATTATTGTTCGATTTTTTGACTACATTAAATCTACACACTTTAAAATTGTCCAGGCTAAATACTCTATCTCAGTAAACATGAAGGTGGAGTTGTGTGTCTGGTCTTATTGGCAAGCAGCACCTACAGGAAATAATCCCTCGAAAATATGTTGCCCTACAAGTTTTATAGTTTCATCACATCTTGTAATCGAGGTACCTTTTGTTTGTTGAGAACGCACATGATTACAGGATAGGGTTGAAAAAGCTGAAGTGCCCCGGTGGCTGGGTTTGTACCATTTATCAAGGTGAAGTCCTTACCACAGCAGTGCTGGGTCGATTCAGGGCTGAGCCATTTGCTGCGTGTCATCCCCTCTCTCCTCTTCTTTCCTAAACTGAGATGCATCTGTATTGTCCAAACAGCAGTGCCATGATAAACTGAATGTTTTTGTTTGTTTGGTTTTTGAGTGGATATCAATAGAAGAATGAAGGTTAGTGAATTCTCATTGATGTGAGGCCACTGACTCAATAATTATTTTTGTCACATTGTACAGGAATACTGTAGTTTAATTCATATATTTGCAGTTTTGGTAATATTTCATGCATTGGGGAAAAATGCAAGAGAGCAAACAGAATTACAGATGATTTGAGATATATATTACTGTTTCAATGTAGATTTTTTTTCTGCAGAAAAGTATCTATCCCTGAAGAGGTTGCAGTGCAGACAGCTAGTTGTCCAGTTATTTGTGTTGCCTGATGTATATTGGCTTGCAAGCTCACTGGCAGCCTGTAGTAGACATGAGGCAGAAAGTGTTTGAATTCCTTGAGCAGGGATAATAATGTAAACAAATTCTATTGTAGTTAATACTTCACATTAACTTGAGTCTAAAGTTTTTCTTAAGTAGGGCTGAGTCTTTGACCTGTACTCACCTGCTTACAGACGTGATTCTTTGGCAGGTTGTATGAGGCTGAAATTGAGGAGATAGACGGAGAGAACGGGACAGCAGCCATTACCTTCAGTGGTTACGGAAATGCTGAGGTGCTCCCGCTGCAGAACCTCAAACAGGTGGAAGAGGGGAAACGTCGGGATGACGATGGAATTTTAAAGCCAAAATCCAGGTACAAACAAAGGGTCCTCAATGTGAGAGCTCTTAACTTCACTGTTTTTAAACATACATTGCACCACAGTGACAGCTTCAATATAACAAGGTAAGCTACTATCATATACTTAAAATGCATACTTGTTGTGTTCATGGTTATCGTGCTTTGTTACTGCTCTCATTCTTTCATCCACAATGTTACACTCTATGGTAGAATTACTAATATAATCCCAGGGTGTAGTTGTCACGTACGCCGTGGACCGGATTTGAATGACCTAATTCCTTGTCCTTCTGTCTTTCTAGGAAAGAGCAGATAGCAGAGCAGAGGGAGTACAAGAAGAGGAAAGCCCAGAAGAAGGTGCAAAGGATGAAGGAGTTGGAGCAGGAAAGGGAAGACCAAAAGTCAAAGTGGCAACAGTTTAACAACAAAGCCTACTCAAAGAACAAGAAAGGACAGGTACCAGTTTTGGTTCTTCATAGGCTTAAGCTTATTTGAGAATAGTATTGGCAACGTCCTGGCACATTGTGCAAATTCAGTGGAGCCAAGGGTACACAGATGTCTGCTACCTGGTTTGATATGTGGACCTCAGATAAAAGTTAGTTCAAGCAATGACTCTGACTTGGGCCTGATGCAGGCCTAGCAGAAAGTCCTGAGGCAACTGGAAAAAATGCTGGTCACAAAGTCACATGTTCAAGTGACATTAGGGCTGTGTGATATGAAAAAGCATCTATCGTTCCATTTTTTGCTTTATCATTTGTTTTGTTGTGCCACAAATCAACTCTGCAGTAATTTATTACGGGAGTTTATATTCTGTAATTAGGATGATGCCTGGCCCTCCTCTGCACTGCACGCATGAGCATAGGCAACATAAACTATCTGCATAACATACATAATAACACAGCATAATGTAAATCCTGTGTGGAAGTGTAGCTGAAGCTACGCTGTGGATGACATGGTGTCAGTGTCGCACTTCACTAAACAGTGACAGTAGTGTCATTTTATCAACTGCGCTAATGAAGCAGAAGTCACGGTTGCATCCACTGAGACAAAAATAGGGCCCTATAAAATCCATTTTATGTTTTCCCAAATTGCGTTTTATTTTTTCCTAAATTCCGTTTTTTGTTTTGTTTTGTTTTTAAAATTTTTGGAAATTCCGTTTTTTTCCAATTTAATTTTTGGGAATTCCGTTTTTTTTTTTTACCTTTTTCTCATTTTACCACCAAAAAAGTGTGTTTTTAATGTTAATGACTAAAATGTTAACGACTAAAATGCACACAAATGAAGTAGAAATTACCTTAAATTTATTGAGATAACAAATAAACAGCATTTTATTTATTTAACAATTACGTTGTTATAGCAATAAAAGGTGAAAATGATATGTTATTAATGATTGAACAAAAAATGACAAGAGGATGCATCAGGAATTATTTCACCTGAGGGGCGATGTTGAGTCAGTGCATGCACACGTTGTATGTACAGGGTATTAAGCTCACATTATCTTACCAATGACGATGTTTAGGACGCTGCAGTCTCTTGCATTAGTGGTCTCATCCACAACAACGGAGTACTTTTTACCACGGATCTTTTGTAGCACAGAGGAGATATGTTGCTCAAACACTCGGGGCAGGTGAACTTGGCGAAGACTGCTAACATTTTCAGGTAGGGCTCCTCCCTGTCTGCAGTGCTTCTTTAGAAACGGGTGCAGTTTTGTCATCTTTTCTGGCAATGTCAGCCTCCGCACACATAGCCACAAAATCCTCAACAAACTCTTTTCTTTGTCCGATGACTTGAAAGTAGCAGAGGTAATGCACGTCTGCAGAGACGTGGTAGCTTTGCCATCGTTGTTATTATTGTACTTCTCCTTGTTTTTCACGTGGCTTTTGGACAACAGGTGGTCATCGCATGTATTCTTATGCCTCCTGTCAACAGAATGTTGGCAGAATTTGCAAAACAACAATTCACCTGACACATAAAAGTCACCTAGGAACTGCTCAGCTCTGTACTGAGGGGTTAGTGTCGAGTTTCTTAACTTTTTTGCCGATGAAGTCTGAGACTTTGACAGCCGCTTCGCCATGCTTTCATTGTTTTGAAGGGGGAGGGGCAGGTGAAACGACTGGAGGGGTTGTTCTACCCAGATTTGCTTCCCTCCATGTAATTTTCCCCAGACATACGTTCCTATTCCACACAAAAACAGCATTTCATTCAAATTATGTCAAATTCCATGCTATTCCGTGTTAAAAATGTATTCTGTTTTATTTGGCTAATTCCGTGATCGTGGAAATTATAGGGCTTTACAAAAACGTTCACTCCAAAGCAATAATGCTTTGGAGATAATGATTTATTTCTCACTGGGAAATCAGCGACTCCTTGCAGTCTGTAGAATTTGGGGATGAGCTGGCAACATCAAAACAGATTGGCAGTCTTCATTCAGTGTAGCTGGTTGATGAGACATGAAAACCGGCATCATGTTGTATTCATCATCCAGCACAAAACATGGAGGTTGCACAAAAAGTCTAGCGAACCTTAGTAGTCTTGCATCGCCCTGCGTTGTAGTTACAGTTATGGTGAGGTGCAGGAAGCCTCGGCAGCGGCCTCTGCAGGAGCCACACACACCTGCGGTGTAGCTGTGGCGGCATTTTGACAGAAAAGCAAATGGCCTAGCTAATTGATTGAAGAAGTGTTGCTCCATATGGTGCATTCACAATGCTATTGTTGCCTGGGAAAAGATGTGCCAGCATTTACTGTTGGATTGAAAATTTGCACCAAGGTTCCAAATAAAAGCAAACAGTTACTAAATACCTTTTTATTTGTCAAGTATATAACTGAAAATGTCAGAACAAATTTACAAAAAAAAATGTGCTGTATCATGATATATATGTCATTATTGGGATATGAAATTGAGGTCGTATCGCACAGCCCTAAGTGACACAGTCTTCTACCTACCTTCCTATGTTGACCAAATAAATGCAAAAAGGAAGTATGTCTGTAATTTACATGCAGAGCACGCTTAACGTAAATTTGCTCATCTTCAAAATATTCTTGCAAGTGAATGTGTTGCTGTCTTGGCCATTGATATACCACCGCAATGATCCATCACTATATGGGGTAGTTTTGTTAAGTTAAGCTCCATTTTATGAGTGAAGTCACTGCTGTGTCTCTTTAGTATCTTGTATCTATCACAGTGGGGACCATGTGATAGATGCTAGCAACTAAAGAGACCCTGCAGAGAAACTGTACATTTTTACTGTTTTCACCACAATAAATTATTGTGGTACATCTTGGTTATCTCACCATGGACCGTCAGTAACTTAATAACCAGCTGCTTTGCTGCCTTGCCGTCTGTGTAAGTGATCACATGCAGTTTCATCTTAAAGTCAGAACTGGGCTCATGCAGACCTTGAAAATCATTTAAACGGTGTAGATATTAGAAAAATAAAACAGAGGAGGGATGGCCTCAAATACTTTCATAAAATCTTTAGTATAGCACCCAAAGCTATCAGTATGCTTTAGCTGTCTGGATCAACAACTCCCATTATAAGGGAAAGTGGAGAAGTACTTGTTTAAAATGAAATATTTCTCCAGGTACTCTTGACTTGAGAAAAACATGTTTAAAAAAAAAAGCCTCTGTGATATTCAGTTTTGATCACTGCCATATTGTCCTCAAAACATGCTATTGGTGGCTCCTTGAGTTTAACCAACTAAGACCTTGTTGTTGAGAAGTTCTTGACGTTTTTGTCCTAGTGAGTGTGGTAACCCTGTTATCAGACCCACCTAAAACCGTAGCTTTTGTAGGGCCCCAGCTGAAGTTTAAGCTGCTCGCTAGTTTGCTTTCTAGAGTAAAGAGCACTAAACCACTTTAAAGGTTTGATTGTGATATTGGCTTCAAAATTCTAGATAGATCAAAAGACATCAGAGCAAGATTTAAGCCTGCAAGGTAACTGGCTGATTGTTTGTCATGCTTCCTGATGTTGCATAGTGCAGTGTGCTGTGGGTTTGGAGGACCATTTGTTCAACAAGTCAAGTCCGTTCATTGAAATTAACTATAATCTCAGATTTAGTTTGGATTCTTGTTACCTATTAATCTTGAAATTTTTGCTCTGTTTTGCAGGTGAAGAGGAGCATATTTGCATCTCCAGAGAGTGTAAATGGGAAGGTGGGAGTGGGAACATGTGGTATTGCAGACAAGCCTATGACCCAGTACAACGACACATCAAAATACAACGTCAGACATCTAATGCCACAATGACCTGATATACCCTGTAAATAACCTTGCTGTATACTATATGTAACAGTGCTTTCCATTGTGTTTATACATGAATTAAAGGATAATTCTCAGATTTTTCAACTTGTGCCCCATTTTCCTACCTTTTGATGTCCAATTTGCTGATGGGGACAGAAATTTTAGATTTTTTTCTATCCCTATTAGTCATTTGGATTCCAAAAGGTGGAAAGATATGACCCAGGTGGAAAAATGCCGGAATTATCCTTAAAGTTTCTAAAGTAAACAAGCTTTGAAATGAAACGCTTGCACACCATTGGTTGAATTATTGATGTAGTTTTCTTATATAGTATGTAGTAGAAAAACGAAATTCCAAACAGAAGACATTTTCCCTGCAGTGGAAGCAGGGCACCTGTTATGTAACAGGAAATGGTGTTTTGGATAGTTATAGGTTAAGATGTATGTATTTGGATGCCATGGAAACCAAATACTTGCTAAAATTTGTACAACTATACAAAATTATCCTGTTTGTGTTTAAATTTGAGTCAAGATTTTGCAGGCTGACTTGGATTTTAAATGTTGACCAGTTCTTTTGATGTCTGTGCAGTAATAATGGTGATTTAAAAGCAGATATCAAAAGGCTGAATTTACATTTCATTTTGTATATATAGCAGTGAAATAAATGTCAGTTTTGTTTTCAGATTTTTTTGGTTGTTGCTTCTGTTTCATTTTGAAGTGTTTAATTTTCCATCATGAGGTTGTTGTTCCAATAGGTGGCAGTAAAGGCTTGTCCCATTGGCAGTAATTTCATATCACGAGCAACATGTCAACGCTGGTATTACAGCCCTCATTTTCCACATAGAGATCAGGGATGATTTTGGCTTCTCTGGTTTGAGATGTGATATTGTTAATGCAGGAGGTGATTCATTGACATCAGGCATTCACAACGTCAGCTTCACATTTGAAACACTGAATCTGAAGGCAAGCATTGGTAGGCTAAAAAAGACAGCACCTCAGTGTGGTGTACTTCTGGGAGGTTTATTAAGATTCCAGGGACAATAATCAGGAACCGTAACAAAGTATTAGCAGGGGACCAGCAGCACATGTTTTGCAAAAGTCACCTTGGATGGCTGATTAAGCACAAGAGAAAACATTCTGGGGTGTGCTTAGACACTTCCTTAACACAAGTCTTTTTCATAGTGCATTTTAAAGTTTCCCAAACACAGACGTCAGGGAAAAAAAAGACCTGTAACAAGGAACTTTGTGCAAGAGTCCATTTACCCATGTTAAGACACATTTTGGTGGTGTTGATCTACATAGGACTTGTACCAGGAGAATGTAGATAATGGTCATATATTGAAATGACTTATTTGGTTTCTTGGAGTAGATTAGGTTCGCAGTGCAATTCTGTGGGTCAGACAATTCATTGTTGATGGGACATTGCCAGATGATCACAATTTTCAGTACTTTTCTGCTTCAGTACAAAAATTTACAGTAATAAAGATTGGGGAGTATAAACAAAACCTACTATTCTTTCTGTAGTGTTTGTGGTGTTCATGCTACGGACATTTTTTTTTTTAAAGACGTGTCAATCCAAAGCACATTACAACATGATTCAGAAAGGCTACATTCAATACACATGCACCATAGCTTTTTTTTCAACCGTTACAATCATTTTTTTTCTCTTTACTGCTGATTAATAATAACCAATATAGCCACTCTAGCAAGTAGAAAACTAGCAAACTTCAACTTGGTGTTGGACGGACAGAAGTATATGCCAAACACAGCCAACACTAAAGATTTGACAAAACTAGGTGTTATTGCTTGAGCCTTGTGCTTGGACAAGTGCAGGATAGCTTATTACTTTGTAAGTAAAATGAAACTGAATTTGCTTACAGTTTGAATGAGGTGTGTTTGATTGTTTTAACAAAATGCCACAGAGAAATACATGAAGCCCATCTTGTAGCACTGCAGAAGCTAGTGGGGATAATATTAAGTTCAGTAATATTGGTAAACAATGTGGTAAAATAATGAGAAAATACCTTTTAACCGCAGAGTATTTTTTTTTCCTTTTTTTCCATTCAAGCATGACCAAGACCTAGCTACAATTAAATATATCAAAAATAAATACTACACATATGATAACCATATGTAAAATAAATTAGAGTAACATTGGGTGGATGGAGCCACCTGTTTGGATAAGACTATTTTAGTCATGAAGAGGGATGCCGAGTGGCTCTAGGATGACTGGTTCCTAAAGCAGAGGTTCTAGAAATGTAATAAATATCTTGGAATGCAGATATCGTAGCCCTTGCCACTGGCTTGTTCGTTGACAAGAAGTGCTGTTTGGATATGGAAGGTATATCCACAGAAAAAAGGGCAATTGTTTTTACAAGGCAAATGGAGCAACCTTTCACAATGGTGAGCTTCTAGCTGGTATTGGGCTTTTTTTTTTCTTTTTTTTTTTTTTTCGCTGGTTTCAGGAGATCAACTTGACTAAAGGTACAGTTGCCATTTCAGTGTTGGATATTGTGTGTGTTTATGGTTCCTCTACAGGTTCATAATAGGATCAATATGGAATGCAGGGATAGCTGACTGAAGCAGATTATGGGGAAAAAAACAGACTTTTAAGTGACTATTTAACTTGAGCTGCAACTTCGGAAATGAGGATTTTATATATTGCCAGAATAGTTAAACGTGAGGCTCACTATAGTAGAAAATGTCATTTTCAGCTTGGAGAGGAGCCACCTGGTTCTTGGTTGAAGACCGTTTTAGACATTTAGATTCAGTTGAACTTAAGGCTGGTTCTTGGGTGAGGGGTAGACGTTTCATGCTTCAGGTACAGGTGGGATTTAGGCTGGTTCTTCTTGAGGAGACATTTCGCTTAAACTGCAAGGGCGAATGGAGCTGTAGGCTGGTACTTTTAAAAGGTGAAAGCCATGTAAGACTGCAGCTGAAGTGAAGGTATAGGCTGGTGCTTTAAGCAGAGAAGGCCAGTTTTAGACTGCAAGTGGAGTAGCCCTCATCACTGACTGAGCTCTGCCGGCTGCTGTGGTCATCCAGGTCACTAGCACCACTGGTGCTTACACTGTCCATTTCTCCATGGGAGAACTCAGTGCTTTCCACATCCACCTCAATCTCCTCTGCACAAACACAAAGACAAAAGCAAAATACATTTGAGTGCATTTAAAAAAGACGTCAAACACACTCTACAGCCAGTGTGTGATGTTAAGGAGCCATACTATAGTAGCTCCTGATTGTCTAAATTGTACTACACAACTTAGGTTGACAAAAAGGTTTAGAAATACATTACAAGGAAATATTACATGCAAGACTTAAGGAGATACAAAAAAAGTGTGGTTATGGTGACCAAAGCACTTGAGTTTCCTCTTGGATAAACAGTAGAGGCCCTGATTTGGAAACTGACCTCTGTCAGACTCTGAGCGATCAGAGTCCACCCGGGAGCCCAGGCTGTCCATGCGGACCCTCTCTCTTTCCCCAGTTGTCTGCAGGTGGGCTAGCTGCCTCTGCAGGTGCCTCTGCTCCCTCTCTAGGTTCTCCAGCTGGTGCTGACTCCTCCGGTCCATCTCTTCAAGTTTCTGAAAAGAGAGATGCCTCAGCGTTATTATCTTATTGTTATACACATGAAAACTCCTCTCAGGACATTAAGCCTCTTGTTATCACCAGACTATTGATGAGAGCATAGAAAAACTATGCAGTGGGGTGATGCTAACACATAGTTGTTGCTGTCGTCATGCATGACAACCTCCGTGCCTTCCAACAGATCATTAAACTAACGAGAGCAGCAAGTTGCTGGTTGTATCCTAGAGAAACAGCTGAGCTGAATGCAGCAGGACAGAGGATGCAAATGGCATATGAATGGATGGAGGAGGCAGGGTAATTGTTTAAAGACTGTCGATATATGAGCATGAGTAAACATGAGCCTCAGCCTGTTTCACATTTGGCACAAAAAATCATTACTCATAGATCTCCCAAACTATGTTAGAACCTCCCCATTGTATATTTATAAGAACGTACACAAACTGTTCAATAAAAGAATCTCTGGTTTAGCAAGCAATCAAAATAAACAAAGTCCAACAGAGACACCTCAGCGATTATATGGGTTTCCAATCACTGATATTTGACCATGCAATGAATAAAAACTGATTCATGCAACTGTTGCAGCAAAATAAATCCTGACATTGTACCCCAGCCTATTAAGGAACAGTGTTTCCTGTTGGTAGGAAAGCAAGGACAACTGGTGTTGTGTTTTGCAGCTTTCTAAGCTAAGACAAATTAAGACTAGCAGCCAATACATTCATTGGTACACAAATAACAAATGGAAATATGTTGACATTATTGTCTGTAACAATAGCTGCTACATATTTAACAACTTTGTACATTCCAGCTGAACAGACCAAGGTATTTTCCAATAGGTCTGAGATATATGGCCTCAAGTTTTGTGAAAATGAAAAGAGGAACCAGTAATTTCCTTGGCTTACATGCCTTAGAGGTGTCCACCAGTTTAACAGCTACACACAACAAATGAACAACTGCACAGCTGTGAACCTCTGATCTTCTTGTCATTTCATTTGCAGTTAAGAGGAATAATTGCACATCTAAAAAGGTTCATGTGAAAGTCAGCCTCAGATGGTTGCCACAAACCACCCCAGAACTCAGGCACTGGACAAAATCACCACGCTGCCAGTCCAGTGGCAAGAGGTCTAAAACAAACCTTTTGTTTTTTGAAGCCAATGCAGCAGTCAGTGGGACAAAAACAATTAAGCAATAACAATTAAATCAATATGTTTTTTGATAAGAAAGGTAGAATAGTTCATTCAGTTTCTTCTAATGTCTTGCCTCAGGGTAGTTATGCTGCGATATTTACATGAATATAAGTGCATGTAAAGGGGGTCTGTCTACAAGTTCTTGTCCTTAATATTGAATACAATGAGCTAGTAAATAGTAATTTGTTTTTATGCTGATATTGAATTCACACTAGCTTTACAAACTAACAGTATTTACATTAAACATGAATGCATTCAGTGCCATAAGCAGAATAATGCAGACATGTATACGGGTACTAAAATGATGCAAATATCATTGTAATTTCCACTTATGTCTCTAAGCGTCCCATCAGGAAGATATTTATGTATCTACAATTTGCCGAGTAGTAATAAAAATTTCCATTTTTAGAAGTTATTGGCTTGCTTTCCTCCAAATCCTCTTCCATCAAATTACACTCACAGAGGCAGTGAGCGGTGAGAAGCAATTCTAAAAGATGAGATTATAGTTAAATTAGGTCCTGCTTGGAATGTGCAATCATTGTGGAAACAATGTGCAGAAAAAGAACCGCACTTCAAAATTCAGAAAATGTCGAGTCATGTTTGTAGGGGTATGTAACTTCCCTGATGACCAAGGGCACATTCAGTTGCCACATTGTGACTCTGACATGACGTTCTCTCCACACAAGAGAGGAAGGCACCTGGCCATTCTTAATTTGTGAGACAATGTGAGCCGGCTTGTCCTGCAGTCGTGTGCTTCACCACGATTCCTTCCACCGTTTTACTGCGCAAAAAACAACAGAGCCGTTACCACAAAACCCACTCGCTGGGCTTTAGCCAGGCCAGCTGAAAGTCATTGGGTGACGTCCACTTTGTACATTATCTCCCCTTGAGCTAAACTCTCATTGTCTGTTGCCAAGATCACGGTCACGTTTCAGTGTTGATAAGTCTTCAGCCATTTCACACTGCAGTAATCAGGAGTGCCACAGTCTCACGTCTTGAACCCTTTCATGCTACAGAATAATCCACATCCGACTCACCCTGATGGTCAAATTGGTCCAGTTGGATTTCCATTTCCAACCATCAGGGTGAGCCTGGGCAGATCTGGGGCACCAAGGACCAGTGGTCAGTACAGATTATGCTTTAGCATGAAACGACTCATGATGCAAGACCTGTTTGAGGACTCGTCAAGACGGAAATCGGAACACGAGCCTTGCAGCAACTAATGTAAGTTACTTTTGGGAGAGGAGCTAGTCTGCCACCACCAGACCAGCAACAGCATCACATCACCAAAGAAGCCGTCTGCATTGGACAATCTATACTCATAGATGCTGTTTTGGTTACTTTTTGTTTACTTAAATGTCTGTTTATGTTCATCTCCTGTACCTCCTGTATCAAGCGTTCCAGGGTTCCTTTTTTTGTAGTGGATCTCAACTTAATTAATGTGTTTTCTTCCATTGTCTCTTCAGTTGCATGAGCATTAGCACATGGCCTATAGAAGTGATTAGTGTCTCGTTTTAGTGAGCTGTGCCTCATCCTCATCCTCATTTGTGTGATGCCCCGTCTTTTCCCCAACATGCACACCTGTCCAATGACCAAGAAAGAACTTACTAAAGATTAGTAATATAGTCTGAACGGTCTTATGTTGAGCATGACCTGAACTGTCTTATAGTCTGACCTCAGCTTAAGCAGAGAGCCAAAACAAACACAGATGTAATTGTCACCTCTGCCACAGTGGGTCCCTTTGCTAACACACTTACATTAGGTTCCGTAGCTAATTATATGCAGCCTGCCAAAGCACAGAGAGAAGGCCAAAGAGCAAACATGCCTGCCTCTTTTCATCCTTTTCATCTGTGTCCTCTCAGCACCCCATCTGTGACAAATGATCATTCCACATTTTCAACATCAGTTTCAGGAAAAGTGTTTCAAGAGATTGATTAAGATGTCAGGCACAGTCATTGAGAAAGCCCCTGCTCCACTGGAACCTTTTCCCACCTGAAATCTGACCACAAAGGAGGGTTCCGTACTTCCGAAAGTCGATGAGCTCACCTCTGAGGTTACCATTAAGCAGGCCGCTGTTGCCAACCAAGACTCAGCTGGCAAATTTACCAACTGTGGGATCTCTGCTGGGACCCACAGCTACACGGTGCATCTTGGCCTCAGAGGTTGCTATCAAGCGTGCACTCACAGCAACAAGATCAGAGCAAGCTGCAACACATGCTACGACCTGTGTACCAGTGCAGCCTCTTTTCACAATTTGGACCACCACAGCTTAACTTAATAGAGAAAAATGAATTAACATAACATGGGGAACAAGGGAATGATATTAATTTTTGTCAAATTAAATGAAAACGGATATGAGGAAGAAATCAAGGGGCAGAACTAAGGAGAAATAATATTACTAATGTTGTTATCTTTCCATTATACTCTCAACTAAGAAAAAAATGCCTAAGAAGTGGCAAAGAATCAAGACAATCTAGACCCTTTTCTTCTGACTCTGAGGACGACATGTCTAAATTCTCAAAGGAGGACCCTTAAGTCCACTGAGATGCCTTCCTTACACAAATAACACTACTATCAACTACCAACAGCATAAACAACTATAAACAACTATAAATTCCATTCCTAGTGTTTATACAGGGTCAGCTACAATTACAAAACAAGTGGGAATAGTATCGTGTGTCTTTATCAATGGATAACTTTTCATCAAGCAGCACAGACTCAGTTGACATCCTAATACACTTGGGAATGTATAGAATTTCAAAATTTACATGGATTTCAGGCTACAGCTGTTCCTGAGTATTGTCAGTGTAGAAAGTGATTACACAGTGATTATGCCCGATGCATAAACTTTGATAACTGATACAGTATATGGACAGTACAGTAGCTTGTACCATGAGCACAGTGGATCTCAGAGTCATAGCTAAAATGGTCCAACACAATTCTGCTTTGAAAACAGTGCAGGTCCATTAACACTTAATGCTTGTGCTTTTGGGAAACTATGCATTTACATTACACCATTGCCATAGAAATAAATCCTGGTGTATTAGAGTCACACTCTGTGGTACTGTAGATCTACAATGGCTGTCAATATGAAATTAAGTGTATTCTTACTCTGGAGAGTCAGTTAGCTGTTAAAACAATTGATTTAGGGGGTGCCCCAGTGGCTCATTGTGTAGAATACATAGCGTGTACTAGTGAGGCTAACTTAGCCACAGCCGCCTGGGTTATAATCCAGCTGCTGCCCTTCGCTGCATGTCATCCCCTCTCTCTGCCCTGCCTTTCCTCTCTACACTATGCCTGTCTAATAAAGCAGAAATGCCGAAAACATATCTTGAAAAAAGAAAAAGCAATAGATTTATAATGGTCAAGTTACAAGTGCACATTTCCTCTTTCTTTGTGACTATTTTGATTTGAAACGGCACAAATAACTGTGGATTCATCATCAGATATCACATTGGAGTCAGCATAGTGACTGAATGGTGATATTGCTTTAATCACCAACAATCAGGAGAAGAAAGGAAGTTTTGCTCCATATACATTTTTTTTGTTACTCTACACTATAAAAGTCAGATCATACGTTTATGTTGCTAAAAGCCATGTTTTAAAGTGATTGAGTGAAAAATTAAAAGGCTACTTTCCCACACTGTCTCTGTCAGATATTATAATGTGCACACAGGAAAACAAAGAAGAACAAACAGCTACTCTGGTAATTGACCAGTATTCACACACTAGTGCTTTTTCCTGGAGCACAGAGTCAGCATCATCAACAACAACTTGCATTAACCCCTGATCATAATGCAAATGGTGCTTTGGTTTAGCCCACCTTGATATGTGCTTTGGCCTTGTTGAGCAGTCCCAGTGTAGTGTGCCGACTGCAGTCTGGTCCCAGAGGTATGAGGGACTTCAACCTCTCCAAACACAAGCGGAGATGTGCTCGTCTGCGGAGGACAGGGATGCACACAAACAAGGCCATTTGTTTACAGTTCCTGCATACATGGGAACATTTACAACATTCCAGTGACATTCTGGCAGCATTTGCATTATCTAACATCCTGCATGTGGAATGGCTTAATGGAGAACACTTTTGCACTATAAAACAAAATCTTTTAGTCTCGGATTGCCTTATTTATGTCCCTCTGCGTTGGTCTTGATCGGTTCTCGCTGGCTATCCATTTTGTGGTTAGGAATATAATAGTCAAGGCATGCAATTACTTGATTTATCTGTTTATCTATTTATGTGTTTACACCAGCTGACCGATGCACATCCTGCAGTTACATGTGGATCCGTCTGGCCCCAGCTTTAAAAGCTGCTGAGGTCAGCCTGATACTCTGTTTCTGATCCACCAAGGGCTCCAGGCCTGTGGTCTGGAAGAATGGACATTCTGGCAAATGACAGTCACTTCCCTTTCATATAATGGAGAAAAATGTAGGTCAAGTTGTGTCATCTCCCCTCTCTGCATTGGCCACCATTTTGCAATAAAAAAGTCCAATACAAAATAAGCCTATTTCAGAATCCGTCTCCACGCCAAAATTTTCATAGACAGTGGAGATAAACCGGGCATTTAATGTTGGGAAAGATGTGCCTTGAAGTTTGATTTTTTTTTATTTAAAGCAAAGGCCCAGCAGCAATATTGACTTGCTGCTATTAGATTTGCAGCTGAGAATCTCTCAGGAAGGAGCCTTGTTGTCTGGAAACAGACGGTTCGCGTTTGCTGACTGGGAAAATGTCTGAATGTCATCCTGCAACAGTGCCGCCGCTGCTGCTGCTGTTGCTGCTGCTGCGGCTGGATTACATCTCCCTCTCATTTGCCTTGCAAAGTGGACACTTGTATTCTACACAATAGCCGACTTTCCAAGTTGTTGATAAAATACCTTATTTGAAGTCCAGCGGTGATAATAAGCTGACTTATAGGCCTACACCCCATGTCAAAATGGGATGATCACCATATTTAGCCTCGTGCGAGGATATGCAGTAGAGTGTTTTTTGGTTCCATTTTGACACAGCTGCCTCTTGACATAAAGTCACTGTGAACCATTTTTGACACCAGTTTAAGGCTGTGAAACACTGTATTCCTACCATCTTGTATGACTTTTGCATGTCTTCATATTGGATCTGAAATAAGCATATCAATTGGTTTGACTTAAGTTTGCATCTAAAATGAACATTTTAACAGCCAGTGTCATGTCTCTCAACGTGTCTATCAAGAATGTCTCGATCTTCTTTGTCAAACATGAATAAATCACCATGTAAAATCAATTTTGTACTCACCTATTCTTTTCCAGTTCATTGTGTGCTGACCTGTTGAAAATAAATAATTTGCACTGGTCTTAATCATGCAAAATAAAACACAACACAATCGGTGTAATTTACAGACAGAAAATCCAATTGTTCTGGGTAATTAGCTCAGTGATTATGCTGATAATGTGATAATGCTAATGATAACAAATTATACATTCTTGTTTTACATATTATATAAAAACAAATATATGGTGCTATTTGTGAAAACAAAGACATGAATGATAACCACAGTCTGCTATATTTGTATTTATTGACAGTTTGATCAGGAATTTATTTAACCTACCTATTATGAATACTGTCCATTTTCTTATTTTTGAACTTGCGTTGTTTCTGATGATGATGTGCAGTTTGAGTTGAGGGGTATGTTGAAGCATATCCATGTTCACACTCTGGCAATGGAAAAGAACAACAAGATTAAATACTTTGTGCAATAGACCTTTGTGGCAGCAGTCTTATTGACACGAAATACCAGGTAAACACAGGTTATATAATGAAGCTAATTAGGCTCTGTCCCATTTAGAGCAGCAGGGGCTTTCCAGTGAGCCAGCACGCACCACAGCAGCACCCTGACTCTGCTTAACCTGAATGGACCAGAACATTTCTTACTATCATTGGCAAAACCTGTGTTTACCCTACTATTTCATGTCAAAATGGCTGCTGTGAAAAAATGTCTATTTGGGAAATAAAAATGCTTCACACAAAATGATTCCCAACGCATTGGTGTCATATGAGAAACCTGACCTTCATTTAGCCTGAATTTTAAATCTGAATACGTGACCAGTGGCCACACAACCCTGGAATCACATTTAAAAGAATTACAATTCAATTTAATAGGCAAGCCCTCTCCTAAAATATCAGTCAGAACTATAAATGGAAAGTTACACATTTTTTCAGTGATTAATCTCCATGATGCATTAATTTTGCAGCATGTCCCATGAGTCTGTATATCATTATGTCTCATTCAGTAGCCCACATTAGTGGAGGCCTGCTATTAACACATCTCAGCGTGGATGGCTCAATTTAGGCCGAACCAGTACAAATTGGTGGGGAACCAATTTCCCTGCACCAGATGCACATTTACATTCTTTTCAGTCAGATCATTTTATTCTATTTTGTATTCTATTTTATTATATTCCTAGTTAAAAAATAAAAAATAAAAAGACTACATATCCCATAAACCCTCTCTCAGCTCGACCCTACACGGCCGACCCAGTAACATGCGACGTTAGATATGGACGTAAACGCGATTGGGTGTCTGCAGTGACTCTCGCGCTGGGAACAGGAGTCTAGACCAATCACAACCTCCCAATTTGTTCCATGTGGAAACCATGTGAACAGCAGATACAAGGAAGCGCAGACTGCCTCAGAAAATGATAGTTGATCTTTGAATTGGAAATTTCGCTTGAGGGGGAAAAAAAAAAACTAAATCTAACTTGCCAGTTGTCTCTTCTGCACGCTCTTTGAATGTCATATTTTCCCATCACATCATTTTTACAGATTGCGACCGGAATTGCCCATATTTCCTCATCTTGAGATGAGTTACAATAAAGTAAAAGAGGAAATTAAAGTGAAAAAATGAGCCTCACAATAGCCTAGATTTAGACTGTATTAACCTCAATATGCACATACACACATCTGAATAAAGCCAGACTAGACAATAACATGCTTTTCTAATTAACCATCACATAGGCTGCAAATCAGCAACATAAACCAAACGGTGGCAGATTATTTCTAGACTCTATTGTTGGAGAAACATTAAATTCCATGTCCAAATCCATGTTATTGCAACCTGGGGCTCTCAACAGTAAATCTAACCATCTTCTGGGTTTTATTTAAATTGCAGTGTTTCACAAATAATGTCAAATAACGTTGCTCAAAAGCAAGTGAAATATTATTGGTTGCTGTCACGGCAATTCATCTGTCCGCTGCGCGTCTTTTGTCGCCTTCGCTCCTATTGTTGTCTGCTCGGCGCATTACGTGTTAATATCCCGAGCAGGAGCTGTTTACTTACTTCCGTTGTTCTTCTCGATATTTTCAAGGTAATTTGCCGCATCGAGCAGCACTTGCACGTTTTTCATGAAAGTGCCAATTTGGTCCATTGCGGAACATTTGGAGTATAAAACGTCGTTGAAAGAATAGTCGGACATCTCTCTAAAATCCTGCTGGTCGATGGACGCATCAGACTCCGAGAGGACATCTTCAGATTTCAGCTCGCTGTGCTGCCGCATGTACTTTACCATTTTCCCCCTTAGATTGACGGTCTTGGGCAAATAAACGAGTGAAAATGCTCTCCTTGTCCCGGGTATGCACTGAGCGGATGACTGAAATGAACTAGGCTGGATGGAATTGCAGTCCTTAGCCTCAGCCACTTGCCCTACTTGGTGGATAATCCCTCCCACTAACGCATGCACATTGCATTCATTATCAACAGTGCCATAATAAATCCTCATTATCCATACTGCAGGAGGGTAACAAATAACAGTTATTAGATAGCCATAATGCCCTGTAACATGCAGGGAAAAAACTTTATTCTTGCACCTCATCTGTGTTCTTTCTTCATTTGTCTAACGCAATGCTTCATAACAATGCTGCATCATTTCAGTTTGGGGTAAAATGGATTAATGATAAAGTGGGCCCGGTGAGAGCTCCTTTTCAGATTTACACACAGTTATGTCTGGGGTGAATAGACAAAGCCACAATGCAGCAGACAGTATGAGGGCTGATCAATAGTGCAACCTGAATATCAGCGACAGCGTCCGGGGTTGGCTTCAGATATAAATATGTAATCACCTGAGGCTGTAATCACCTTGTGCTTTGGACCCTGGGACATGATAAAAACACAATTATACTACTGGTAAACTTTTAATTTGAGTTTGTGATGTGACACTAGCACAGCAGTCACAGTCAGGAGCCATTCAGAATGATCCTCCTTACATACTTATCCTTGGTCTTGTCTATTTTTGCCTTAGCTGCATCAATGTTACCACTGCTGCTCTGCCACTCTCACAGCAAAAATTACAGATGTTGGGTTTCAAAAGCCAGTTAACCACATGTTTGACCTATGCTGCAGAAAATATACAGTATGTATTTTTTTTTAATACCAAAATGAACATGAGCCCTAACTGGATGCAATTCCAAGTATCCATATGTGTGCTTGTGTGTGCTCTCGTCGATCACTTGCAAAGTTCATTGTAATAGTGCTCCAGTCAGGTAATGTGTCCCGAATGGAATGTGACGTGGGACTTGGAGGTTGATTGATTACTCCCCCCAAAGTCATGAGCTTTTAGGATTTCCCTCTGGAAGTGAATGCAATACATTCAAAAGACCCAAGAGGCGACTTTGAGATTATTTGCTCACAATAAATCCATTGTTTTCCCAAGCTAGCGCCTTTCTTGAAGTCTCTTTTTGTCACTTAAGCTCCTTCTGTGTGGGCTGCCCCAGTTCAAAGACAATCTAAATGCGCATAGAGATAACAAGGGAATCTAAGATAGCAGTAAGTCAGGGAAATTATTTTAATGCCAGAGCGAGTTGGCTTGTTTTTCCAGGCTGTGTAATCCTTTGGGGGGCGCCTCAGACCCAGCAGACAACAGCGTGTGTGTGTGACACCACAAAATGACCATAAATTATTTCACCATCTACCGCTCACCTTTTTATATTATCTGCCCATTGAAAACTAACCTTGAAATTGAATTCACCACGAGCTGGATGGTCCATTTCTGTTGTCCCTTTGACTGATTAAGAAGTCATTTTTCCCCAGACTGAGAAGGATGGAGGAGGACAGAGGGTCGAGGGCCTGCTTTAAAGGGGGCAGCCATGCGTGCAAGGCTGTGTTGTGCCTCTGAGACAATGGGTGCAGATGGCTGGCCCGCTGCAGATGTGGCCAGGCCTGTAACGGACGCCTGTGAGAGAGAACACCCTCCCATGGAGTCTATTTCAGCTGCCTGGCAAGGCCTGAGACACAGGGAGGCATTGCTAGCCTAGACACTGAAATACACTCATACAGAAACATATGCAACTGCTACATATAAGATAAATACCCATCTTATATAAACAAACTCATTTCATGAAGACATGCAAAGGTACTTTATCAAATGAACACATAATTAGAATGTATTTCTTTATTATAGATCATGAAAAAAGTTTGACTCCTTCCTATGCTATTGTGCAGTATTTACATTTATGGTAACACTGCTTATCTTGTCGCTGGGGCATGGAGCTGCGTTCCGCTTTATCAAATGACAACATTAATGTAAACCTTATTAATTAAACATTGCCCTCTGCTGAAGTCTGGCATTGGCATAGGAAGATTCGTGAACAGAGATAGACATGGGTAGGGTTTTCAATGAGGGTTAAAAGGCGACAGTGTTTCAGCAGGAAAGGGCCCATCATGTGCTGCTGCCTGCCTGCGCTGCACACTGATAGCGACAGCATGGAAAGCTGACCCACTGCAGGTTGGTGTAGAATGTGACCCCAACTGGAGTAATCTGAAAAGCCTGAGGATTACACCAGTGGCTCGGCTGTCACACAGGAGGCAAAGTCACACTGTGTATGTGTGTGTGTGTGTGTGTTTTTGTGTGTGTGTGTGAGAGAATGTGCCAAACACTGGTCTCACTCAGTGAGGAGTATAAGGCATAATGTGTGTAACTGAACTGAAAGGGCTGTTTTTTGTATGTTTTTTTTTTTTTAAACTGAAGAAATGAACAAAGATTATATATGAGTGAATTGCACAAGTAGCTCACATTTGAAAATGAAATCTATCTATTGATTTGCTGCTCTCCTTTAACATGTCGGGCAAGCATTGTGCAGCCGTGTCCTATTGTTTTAACACAATAGCTGCACTTTGCCCCGAGGTCACAGCAGAAGGACACTCCAGCCGGCCCAAGTGTGTCACCTGCTCGGTCGTCTCCTTAACGCTGTCAGGAGATGGAAGGGCTCAGCACTAAGCTTTGTCATCCACACATGTAAGGGATTGTTCATGTAACAACTTGGGAGTCTGTCACCTGCTCTGCTTTTTTGTGCCCTTTCAGAGTAGATTACAGCTGAAATGGAAACAAAAAGATAAAATAAACCACAGTAGGAGAAACAAGAGGAAACCTTTTTATTTAACAAGTAAAAAAATAAAATTACTTGAGGTGTTTATAATGTGTTGGATTTTGCTGAAAAAGAGTACTGTGTTTGCAGCTGTTTAAAAGTGTGGGTCTTTCTCCATCAGTCTTTTTTTTAATTTCATATCTCCATTCACAGAAAAAAGTTATTCGCCTGAACTGAGATGCACATCCTTAATGTCAGCCAAATTGATGCTGTTTTCTTAACTTCAGCTTTAATAATGTGTATTTATTTATTTAGTCATTTTTTACAGAAAATGCAAAGAGTATGCTCTTCATTTCTGTTTGCTCAGAAGCACGTTTACTATCTCTGACTCAATCTTTTGTCCCTTGTGTCACCTCACAGGAGGGGTGTGTGGGTTAGGTATGGATCCTGTCACTCCCCTAAACACGAACACCTGTTGGAGACACCAAATCCCCTCTTTGTCTCCACAGCCCCTCTCAGTGGATTACCATGACAACACCCATTCATATCATGGCAGAAGACTGATTATACGGCTTCACACACACACAATTATCACTGAACAGAGCACATTGTTTTAGGGGGGACGCTATTTTACCACTGAAAGCTGTATAAATAGATGCAGAAGGCTTGAATTCATACCTAGGGTGTTATTTTGTCTCTAACGGGGGGGCAGTCACAATCTCTGACCAGTGTAAAGTTAGAACTGGGTATGGCTGGCTGGATTTCCATTGCCATCCGAGTGAAATACAGCAGGTGAAATGTGCTATTTGAAATATAGCAAGTGAGATAAATGCATAACTGTTAAACCGAATCCAAAACCTGTCTTTGTGTTGTACTGTATTTATGTGCAGGCAACAAACTGCAATAAGTCAAAAGGTCTATCAGTGAAAAAACAAATGAGCAATAAAACAATTAAATAAACATATCCCAGTTTTTATTACATTAGGTGGAATGCAATTTTAAAAGGACTGGCACTGAGGCGAGGTGGCAATAATGTAAAGCACCACGCCCTATGCAAACGCCCAGGCTATACAAAGAGCAATGTAAACAACCGTGAAAATACAAGCACTATGCGCACACACGACATTAGTAATACAATCTGTAAACATGATGTATACTCAGTATTCATGTAAATAAGGAGCCTACAGTGAAAAGAACTATGACAAAAGTAATGTTAGAATATTGATATTAGATTGTAGTGTCACATTTCTAGATTTCATCATTAATACCCTCATTTTGGTTTAACGTTACAAAAAACGGCACACAGAAAAAAACAAACATTTTATTTACAAAGGCAAAGAATTTTCTCCCTTTGGATTGAAGAAAATCATTCACATTATTGACTGGATTGTTAATATATGGTCCTCTACAATACTTTATATCAATCTCAAATAGTGGCTACAAAAAAAATAATAAAATAAAACACAACATATTGCCAGCAACTTACTATTTGGACACTGTTAGTCAAAATATCCATCACAACATTCAACTTGCGCATTTCAGGCTTGGCACATTTCACTATCAAGTCACATCCATATTCTGCATGTACTCATTTACCTTCAGATTCATAACCACCAACATGAAAACTGTGACAGAGGCCAACACTTGCCTTAACTCATTCCCAGTTAGTCACAGTCAGTTCCTTGTACAATTACAATTAAGCAGCAACCATGGGGAAAACATCACTATTATTGGAAAAACATGCCAGACATGGATTATTTTATGCATTACCAATTATAGGTCTGATGAAATAATCATAAGTATGTAAAGAATATGAAATCGTGTATTGAACTATCCAACACAGCATCGTATTACCTGTTATATAAACCGACATATATTATTACAAGATAGCATAACTGTGAATAGGTCCAGATAGAAATCGTACTGCTTAAGGCTCAACTTCAGATATTGTTTGACAAATTTCTTACCTTTCACTATACATTCAAAAATAGAATATAGGAAAAAAAAATCACATATACCTATCAGGACAAAATTTGATATATCTACGAAAACGCTCTTAGTGTCTTATAGCATCCATTCAATAAAGCCCAATAATAATATGGGTAGTAAAAATATGCAGTCTTACTATTACCTTTCACTTATATTCACTTTAACAAGTGGTCAACTACAAAAAGCTCTCAGGAAAAAAAACCCAAAAAACATCCATATTACCATCTGCTGGCACATGGTGGAAAAGCTTTCACCTGGATCAAAGATTTGTGTGACAAAGGAAGCAAAGGAAGGACAAAAACTCCTCTCACAAATTGGCCAGTTCCAAGTGAGAAAAAAAGTGACTGTCCAGGGAGATTATTATTTATTACTAGATGATACTAAATAATTTCTGTTATTTCGCTTTGTTTCAAAAAAACGAAAAAGAAGCACAAAAAAGAAATCACCACTAAGTGGGCAATTCATGTTTCCTAGCAAAGCTGATATTTATTCAGTTTATGTACTTATGCCTCTGTTTTTTCTTTCTCTTTCTCTTTGTCCTTCTCTTTTTCTTTCTCTTTGTCCTTTTCTTTTTCTTTCTCTTTGTCCTTCTCTTTTTCTTTCTCTTTGTCCTTTTCTTTTACTTTTTCTTTGTCTTTATCTTTGTCTTTGTTTTTCTTGCTTTTTTTCAGGAATGAAGGGGTGCGGAACTTCTTCTTCTTTTTCTTGGGGGACTTGCTTTGGCTCTCTGGGGTCTGATGCTCCCCCGTCTTCTCCGTGGTCGTTATGGAGATTTCAACCGTTTCTGTAGTGCTCACGCTCAGCTTGGAAACCTTGATGCTCAGATCCTCCTCTAACTCTGCCAAGTGGTCCTTCCCATTGGGCATTGTCTCTGTCAACAGATGAAACCGAATCAGTGAAGAGAGTTGTGGCTAACAGCTGCAATCATACAGACAAGGCTGTCATGATCGCACTACACAGGGAGTTGGACTGCTCATGATGTGGCAGGCAATGCAACGGCCTATTACACGTTATATTAGAAAAGCCTAAAATCACACAAACTAGTAAACAATTGTTTTCCTCTGGCTAGAATAAACAAATGGACCGGTCAATCACCTTGCTTAGCGGGGGTCATTATGGGGGAGAGGGAGAGGGAGATGGTGGAGCCATCGAATGTGGTCATCTCATCTGCATCAGTGGCATCCTCATCCTCATCTGCAAAAGAGTTCAATTCATCATCATTGACAAAGCTGGAGTTTTTAGGCGTTGTGCGGTTTATCAAATGAACAAATTTCCATCTTCGGGAGATTTCACTGCAAACTGTAAAAGCTACAGCCGTTGAATATGAGGTTGGATAAACAACTTTACCTGGGAGGCTAGTGGTTTCTAAAAATGTCATGAATACAGAATAATTCAGAGCTGCAGACTGTGTACTTTTATACAACTACTACATGCTACAAATAGCCCCATCACTCTAAAACGATACTGGAGGAATTCAAATGTTAAAATGCTCTAAGCTCTCTGAAATGTTTGAAAATATCCTGTAAAGTCTATAAAATTTTCAGATGTGAAAAGCAGGCGTCTAGCAAAACAAACTAGGCCTCAAGTGCCTCGGCGCCTTCTCTATAAATCTTCATTACAAATGAAATTATTATCAAGGTCAGAGATAAAGGTGGCATTCTAATACAGTGTGGGAGCAAGCTTGGCCCCTCTTGCACCATGCCACGTTTTTTTGCCTTTTGTGCCGTCATTACCGCAACATGAATATATTATGAAGCATACCGCTGTGTTTTCAGCCGACCTGTCACCATCCCTGTCAGAAGACCTTTCCACTCAGAGGAATGCTGGAACGTGCTGATTTCACTAGACATGGCTGAAACATTGCACCTTTCACCTCAACATCAACCGTGGTTTTAATTTTGAATGTTGAGGGATCCAGGAGTCTGGCTCAGGCTTCTGCTAAGGATCCAGTTTGAAAGTGAAGGCACTGAACACTTCAACTGAATTTAACTGTTAGCCTGGGCTATGAGTGTTTTATCAATATTGAGATATGTAACTAAATATAGTCTGGGATTTTGGATACCGCAATGCTGTGATATGGCATAAGTGTAATCTTTTCCTGGTTTTAAAGGCTGCATCACAGTAAAGGCATGCAGTTTTCGGACTTTAGACTCTTATAGCTATGTGCCTCCCCTTGCTTGGTCATCATATCCACATTACTAACATTATTTGGTGTACATATCTTATGAAAACACTGATAATTATCCCCACAATAATGTAGCAATACTGAAGTCAAAGTATTCAGTCAAAGATAATGTGGTATTTTTTTTTCAAAGATATGGTGATATTTGTGTGTTCACATGAATTCAAATGGGTAAAGTGATGTTTGCTTTTTATATCAAACTGTGACTGATATGAAACAGTTCAGACTGAGGAAAGCAGACCCAAAGACGCTAGAGTCACACCCCTAAATTATGTAATTTAAAACTTCTATCCAAGGTCACAGTTGAGCATGCAGTAATGTCTTAGATACTTACTAATTTAGCTGCTGAACAAGTTAAATTCAAAGTCAAAATTCTTCAGAAATCTGCACTGAGTTGGCCTTAAATTCCACTGAACCAAACCCAAGAGTTTCACCACTGTTGGCCTTGTATGATTATGTCAGATCTCTGTTAGCCTTGAAGCCTGGCTTCGCCTGCGCATCTCAATTTCTTTTCTGACCTCTGGTGACCACGAGGATTAGCCCCGAAAAACTGTACTCTCATAATCTGCATGAGCTGAATGGTGAATATGAAACCATGAAAGCCCAATGAGGATTAAAGTAAGTGGAGTTTTTATGCCTTTAAAGAGAAACGGTGCAAAGTGGGTCTTTATAACAGAATCCCATTATGTAGAAACAGGCTATGCAATGCAGAAATTAGCACCTTCTTGGCGTTGCTGCTTTTGCTCCACTGTGTTCTTGTATTCCTCCAGCTCTTTCTCTGTCAGCCCACTGAAAGGGTTGGGGGGAAGCGAGCGAGTCTGCTCCTCATCCTCAATGATAAAAGCCTGGTGGAGAAAATAGCATAAAAAGATATTAGGGTCACCCGATGTGCCATAGTTTGTGATAACAGAGCCACAAATACTTATTTTCTATCTGTTTTGACTGATCTAAGTGCTTATGTGGAACAATGAAGACTAGTAATACAGGGAATTTAATGATAAAATGACTTGCTGTATTCTGTATGACAAATACTCACTGGTCCTGGTGTGGTGTCCACAACGATGCCTGCCAATAGCTGAGACTTTGGTCCTGGAGTCATCTGGTCACCTCTGTGCTGTTCTCTTATCTACACAAGGGAAAAATATTGTCTTTAAAGTGATTCAGGTATTCCCTCCCGGGGACGCTAAAAGTGTCATCAACTTGACGCCTGCCACAAACAGCTAATGACAGTGCAGTGTTTCTTTATTAGATCAATTTTAGTGGCTTTTTGATTGACTGACTGTGTTTGAAATGCAGCTGCCATGCTAGGGGGATGCTTGTCAGAACATATTGGTCACTCTAATCAATATCAATTTACTTGGAAATGAGTTCAGTTGGGTTTCCTATACAATACTTTGTGGGAAATGCGAGGTTTGATCCATACAATGCAAGCCTGGAATGTAAAGAGTTTGAGAACTAGGGGGAAAACTGGGCGCAAAGAGGATTTTTATTACACAGCTGACCCAGTCATAGTTTAATATATTGAACCATCACCAGCACCACAGATGATGAAAATAAATGACAGAGCAGTTTGCAGGTTTTCAGTGTGCAGGACTGTAACATTTGGCAGGCAGTGTAGTGTGAAAGGAGCGATGATGTTCCAACTGACCCGGTTCCTCTTATCCAAAGCCTCTGTGGGATCAGTGTTGAGTGGAACAAACTGGTTGGGGTCCTCGATCCTTATTGGGGTGCCGCTACTGTTTCCTGGCTCTAAAGACTTCATCCACTGAGACAAAAGAAAGGAATCATGAGGAAAAACGTGAAATTAGAAACCTCTATTTTAAAATGTGCATTTATTCAATCTTCCACAAGAGGGCAGGCTAATATAGGAGAATTGCAGCCTCCTGTCTCAACCATGGGGAAATGGCAGAGCTACAGACACCCTCAGAGGCCAAAAAATACTGGTGGAAAGGATTTGGATGTTAAATCCAGGAGACAAACTGTTCTCCTGTTAGACTTTTATCATATATCAACGCACCGTGGTCTTGGTCCTGGGGCTGCACTCCCCGCTGGGTGAACGTTCAGGCACGTTGACCTTCAGGTAGCTGTTGGGTGAGTTGAGCCAGCGGGTTCTTTCTCTCTGCTGTTTCTGTGCCATAAACTTGAGGGGGCTGCGCAGGCCCATGTCACTGTCCTCTGGTGGGACAGTAGATACCGTGGCAGGGATCTCCACGTCGTTCTTGGAGCGAGGTTTCTCCCGCACAATGGGGTTCCTGTGAGAGTAGCCGGTTCTGTATCCCTGGCAGGTCACAGAGAGAGGACTCATTGTTCTGGCATACTTATTAAACAAGTATCCATTGCCAGAGGTCAAAATACTTGCGGTTATTCTGCAGTGCAGTTTTCTGCAAAGTATAGCTGTGGACGATGTTGTAACTTTGTTTTGAAAAGCGCACTGTAATTATTATCACGGTTACTATGATATTAATAATTATCATTATTACACCACACATTGTATACAGTAAGGAATACACTTTACCAGCTATGAAAGATATTCCAAGCAAAGGATGCATAGGCGACCCATGATATGCTTTCACAACGCCTCTAAACACTTTCAACATTTTTCATAGCATATAGAAACAGCCCTCTGCAGACAAGCCCAGTGTCAAAGGGAAAAGATAAGACTTGCTCTCAGCTGGCAGCAGGGATTGAAAGAGCGTGTTGTTAAGAAATGCATCAAAGACGGGGAGAGACAACTAGAATCCAACCGATGGGAACCCACAATGTGTTGAGTCCAGTCCGACACTAAGCGACTGTGTGGTCTGTGTGCTCTTAACACCCCACAGCACGCCTTGCCATCTGGAAGCTATGACAGAGCGGGTGGGAGTGCTGTGATCACAGAGAGCTGCAAAAGTTAACACAGCTGCAACCTACTCTAGCCCCAGTTGTTAGCTAGCAGTACACTCAATCAGACACGAGATCAGACATGGCGTAACATCTAGTGTGCCCGCCGAAGTTCACTCACACACTGGTCATTAGTGCAGCACTGTACACAACTGACAGTAGTGCAAACAGCACAGATGTATTCAAGAGACAACAGCACGACCATACCACAGGCTACAGTCTAAGTCCCTGTCTCTAGTGAATGGGCTAACGGTTTTTAAAAGACTCAACCCTTTCCCATCACCAGTACAAATTAAATGAGCAGGTACATTCTTCATTTCGTTCTCAAATGATTGCAGAATGGGCAATTAAACCAAAAAATGGAATCCCTTTTTGATCTGATTTAGGTCTGTCCCTCTCACCTACCCATTTCTACTGCCAAAAGTAAAATACTAGATCTCAACTGAGTGCATACTGACCTTTCTCCTCCTGTTAAGTTAAAAGTAACATAGTTCAGGTTCATAATGGTGCTTAAAAGTTATATGCTGGCCTTTGTTCTTGAAATTAGAAAACGGTCAACTCTTAATTTGTTTAACATTATTGTACAATATATTTCTAAGCATATAAATGAGTCTAGCCTCAGAGGATATACCTGCTAGCTCCCTTGGCCATGGATTGTTATGGGTAGCATCCCTGTTAGTATCTGTTTTGTTCATCTATCCTCAGACATATTAACGAATCTGTTCCATAGCCTAACTGTATTTTCTTTATGCCTGATATTGCATGGTTCCGAACCTATGCCTCCAGTTGTGTTGGAACAAGTTTATGTACAGCTAGAAAACTTCTAATTGCTCTTTTCTGTGCTGCGAAATACATAATGTGCGCTTTATAACCCCAAATACCAGAGGCATAGTCTGATACAGGCAGACACAGGATCATAATAATATAATAATCATAATTATATCAGAGAGCAATACAATATGTTGTACAGAAGAACAAAAACAAGAGAGACTTAAAAATGCTAACATATCCTTATGATGATACTACCAAAGAACTATCATATTGAGAAAATACATGTACAAAATACAGCTCAAGAGCACAATCTAATTATTCTCAACTCATTTTGTGTTTTGTGATCCAACATTTCCTCAGGAAGTCCTTGAGAGAGGAAACTCAGAGCATCATGGGTGGGGGGCACAGGTCAGGGTTCACTCACCAGGTTGTCCAGCATCCTCAGAAGGGACTCGAACTCCGCCTCGCCCACTTTCCATTTCACCTCGTTGTCCACCAGCACCCCGGCGGCGGCCGCTCCCTGGGTCAGGGGTTTGAACTTCTCCCTGTCCAGGAGCACGAGGTTGTCCACTCCGCCGGAGCACCTCAGGGCACTCACCTCCAGGAAGACATTTATTATCAAGTTATTTAAAACATACATTTTTTTTAAGTCTTGGAGCTACAAGCCCAATTATCATGTCTTTGCAATGAGCCAAAGTAATTTCAAAATTCCATTAGCAAGTTTCACTGATGCATATGCAGCATAATTCTGAAATACAAACAGCACTTGCAAAAGAGAATACTGAGCCTGGAATGGATAAATATTTTCTCTCCTTTGGGATAAGGCTTTCAGTTCAGGGAAATAGTAATTATGTGTAGACGGAGTTGTCAATATGTGTCAAAAGCAATGAAAAAAACAAATGCAGTCCAGACACACAGGGTGATAAAAAAAAAAAAATACCCAGACTGCATCCCACATACAAAGCAATGGCAGCATCTCAGCACCACTCCCCAAACACTGCAGGGTTCCACCTGGTGCTGGCTGGAAACAAGGCTCTCCATCACATATTAGGTTTAGCTTTGTTCAAACATATGTTCAGCATCTTGTCAGTTTTGCTTCCAGTACACTGAGGGTAGAGCAAGAAGACCACGCAATTCAAAACAGGAAACTGGAAAAGCACCAATAATAGTGGGACTCATTTCCAAAAATGAGGAAACGATTTTCTAAAAGTGAAAAAAAAAAAAAATACAAGTATATCTATGATTTATACACATGAAAGCCGCTGTGGGCAAGTACCCTTCAACATAGTTTTATCACATGTGGTGAAATCCCCATTATAAACCCATAAAGTAAATGTACTGTGAAAACATCTGGTTTCTCTGGCTGCTGCTTCTAGGGCTGCGTTCGCTAAAATCCAATCGTCCCAAGTCAAGCTACCAATTACAGTAACGGGGCATCCCTTCCTAAGTGTGATCATGTTTTGACACCACAGCGTCAACCTCACGATGAGGCTGCTGCCAGTGGTCTAATGCATTATGGTGGACAAACACAATCAAAGTGAGGGATAAAACTCATAAAAAAAAATCGGAGGACCTCAGCCGCTTCACACTGAGCCAGCAGAATTTCACTGAACAGGTAAAATCCCCTCCCATTCACCAAACTTGTCTCTAAGAGCTCTAAATCAGTGTGTAAAAAATGTATCAAGGCCACATTGCTCACATTATGTTGGAAAATAACTCAATCTGAATGTGGTAATTATATTTCATTAGCAGAGAGAGAGTGTTAAAAATAAAATCGAGCCTACCTGGATTTCACAAGCCTGCTGTGAGTGGTAAACATAGTGGAAAGCCTCTTCAATAGTCTCCCCGAGAGCGACCAGCCCATGGTTCCTCAGGACCATCACCTAAAAAAATAACATAACAAGAGGCACTCAGGCTGCTTAATGTCCTGTGATAATCACCATGATATATTAAATCAGTTATGGGGGGCATTTAATGCGGTAATTACTGCATTGGATAGAAAACACTTCTGTGTCAACATACTCATCTTTACAGAGCACACGGGCGGTACTAATATCAACTCTATATCTTATAGCATTAAAGATTTATAGCAGTTTCAAGGAAATAATTTCCCCCTATTAATATGCAAATGTATGCGGCAAGGTGCTCCAAGATCTAATCAGATCATCTGCTCTATAGAGGGAACTTGCAGTGTAAGTATTAAGGGGGATTTAATTATTTTGGTATGCATTTGTACAAAAAAAATACACTTACTAATTACTGGTACAAAATAAAGCGACAGAGAAAGACCAGCCTCATAAAACCAAACATATATTGTTCTGTTTTGTGTGGGATAATATTGGAGTCTCTTCATCTGACACTACCTTGGCAGTCGGGCCCAAGGCTTTCTGGAACTCCACCTTCTCCTCTTTATCATCCAGGCAGCCGTGGTAACCAAAGTAACTCACATCACCCAGAAGCAAAGCATCCTGGGAAATGGGCAGGATTCCACTTTTCATAGAGGACACCTGTTAACATGGGATGAAAGCAACGGTGACTGTGACACACCAACAAGTACCTAAAGGCACATTTTTTGGGGGCCTATCAGGGACAAATAAAACTTTTACATGCTGCTGTTCATCACGGGCTGCGCAATTTACAGCCACGCTTCAAAGGCAGCGGCTAACACACACAACAGGGCGCCTGTGTCGACAATAACGAGGCATATGGGGGAGGGGGCTGCTTTTAATTCAGCCATTTTCCTGCAGTGCCAAAAAAAGCATTTAGCTGCGGCTTTTATGCCCTGATTAAGATGAACCTTGTTACGTGCTCGTGTGATTTTAGCTTGGAGCGTACTTACAGCAGCTGTGGCCGGGGTGTGTATGTGTATGATGCACTTCACATCAGGGCGCATGGAGTAAATGGCTGCATGAGGACTGAAACCAAAATGGTCAATTCCCAGTTCGGTAGAGCCCTGGTCCACCACATCACCGATCATGTTTACTTTGACCTAAGAATGGCAGAAAAGTCATAAAATAAGGGGCTGTGAGGATACTCTGTTGACAGGCAGTTGTTATTATCCATCTTTTTATTATATCTATTCTCTACTCTCTAATAACACAGAGATTCAATTTAATTTCACAGCATGAAAAGATACCCGTAATAAATACCAAACCCAGCTAATTACATATTGGCAATAAGATGAAAAGCCATCCATAAAGCACAACGCCAGACATTTCTCTTTAGTGAATTCCACAGTGTCATTTATTATGCTGAGTCGCTCTGCAAAGGTAGAAGAGGTCAATTATTCTCTTCTAGTAATAATCAAATCATTAACTCTAAATTACGTTACTATATCACATCTATATATGATACCGTCTATACTGATGTAAATTTGAGAGACACTGATGATCCGTGCGGTGAGGGCTCATGACACTGACACTTTTTTGTTAATGGAAAAATGAAAACACACGTTCTTGCTAATGTGCTCACCAAGTTTGCCGCCGTCACCTCAGCAAAAGACAGACCTTGTGGGCTGATAAGAATGTGGTCCTGCTCTTTGCTGACACGCACCTGGGACAAAAGGAGAGGGAATTATGAAAAGAGTATATAAAACATGTCAAAAACTACGTCAAAAAATTAAGTCATCTGAATCAGAAATTTATGCAAGGAGTTACAATTACTACAAGAGTTTGAGTCAGTGACTGAAAATGGCTATAAGACGGATAGCAAATAGAATGGCTGTCGATACAATATCAAATATGTTACAGGCTTAGAAAATATCCGTAATTTAGTGTCATGATATTGTCCTGTCAAAGTATCATAATATTCAGTAATATCATAATAATGATGAGTGGAGGGATGGGGATCATTTGGCCAGCGCAACATTTCAAAAACTGCATTTTAGTCTAAATTCTTTTTCTAAAACCTCTTATGTAATCAAAACCTATACACACTATTAACGTTAATATATAAGTGACTTAATATGTATAATTTGCAACTACTCCATAGGAAAATGACTGAAAAATGTAAAAGAAAGACTGTCATCTGGATCAGGGACATTAGGAACACAGGGATATTCCCAGGATTTCATTCTAGTCATGGTAGAAAAGGTCTCTGAAACAGCATTACACCGCGGGACACAAAAACTCTCTACTGAAACCGATACTCATTAAATTCTTTTAGGTGGATTAGCACTGCTTAAGGCAGGGTGATCCACCTCATCTAGTCAATGCTTTGGGGAACTCTGTGCTGCAGAATAAAGCTCGCTTCACTGGGGAAAACCTCCAACTTTCTGCGGGCTGACAAAACCGACTTTCTCTAACTCCGGGGTTTTACCTCTTGACATCACCGGTGCATGTTTTAGCTCTCAGAAATGTGACTGCGGGAGAGCTGTTCATGTTCACAAAAATGTGACTGTCCTGGCCCATAAATAATAAATGAATTCTTAAAATAAAGCAGTATTCTGCTTCACATCATTTGTTCTTACAGGAGCTGGAGAACATATGGTTAACATAAAAATACAGGAACCTTGTGCGGCATACATACACAGATGTACTGTACATGGCAGTCAGTTCATGAAGTTGCACTCACAGTAATGTATGAGCTTGTAAAACGAGCCCAGCTGAGGAGGTCGACGAGCCTGTAGAGGCTGGCCAGCTTGCAGCGATTCTGTTTCTCCCCTTTGGCAAAAGTCGGAGACTCGATGCCATACAAGTCATTAACTGGAGTCACCATTCCCAAGCCTGGCACACAACATATAAAGCATTATCAGAATCATTCAGACTAGTTATGTATCATGCATTAACAACACCGTTTTTTTTTCTTTCATTTTTTCTTGTTCCAATATCTCCATACTTCACTTGTTTACTTCAACAATCCGTTTCTTTATCTGCATCTAGCTAAAATATCTGCAAGGAAAAAAAGCTTAAATGTAAATTTGGAACATCTCAGGAACATTGAGTATCCACAGCTGAATCAAAACAGGGGCTTTTCTCAGGACTTCTAACAAGAGGCTGCAGGGTATTTTTGGACCATAATACTATATAAGGGCATTTAGCAAAACAGGACCTCATGTTTTATGGCCACTTTAGCCTTCCAAAAGAGCAGGTCTGTCTTAATTACTTCAAAAACCATTTACTATGGTGCCTATGTTTAGATTTCTCAAACAGTTACAGTTTTGACACTCAAGCTTTTTGAAAATGGTTCTTGTTAACCCCTGTAACCTCCACTGGAGCAACACAATTGGCACAGCAGACAGCTGTAATTCATTCTTGCGACTGGTCATGTGGGTTACTTAATAGAAACATTTAAGATGAAGAATGTGGTCAACATGTTTTTGGCTTTCCTGCTGTTTCAGGGGTTTTTAGTGTCACAAGAGTCTGAGAATTCAGCTTTCCACAATGAACATATTCAGGCTGCATTATGCATACAGACAAAGAGAAGACATGCTGAATGACAATCACAGACAAAGAAAAACAGACATACTCACACTCACCCACCTATCCACCCACACACACACACACACACACAGTGCCACTCACTGATGGGTGAAGTCAAGGGGCCAGCCCCTCCCACTGTGTTGGCCATGATCAGGTCAGCTATCTGCCTCAGAGCCAGGAGCCCTGTGGGGTTATTGCCCTTTGTCAGCTGATCCTGGATCAGGCCTTCCAGCTCATCTTTAAACACCTATTACAAAAAGCAAAGAGGTTACCTTTAACACCTTAAATAAAATTATCCTAAAGAAACATCCTGCATTATAAACATCCTGGGGGATCGAGCCACTCTTGCATTTCCAGAGCCTTTCCTCCACAAGGCTTGCTGTATGACAAAGCAAGATATATTGCTTCACATTGCGTTACATGACTCAGTTTTTTCTTAGCAGTGACTTGGGGAGCAGAGCGGAGAGACGAGCACATTGCCATGGTAGCTCATGTGTACACAGCGTAACCTCAACCTAGTTCCAGTACCTTTTCAGGGTCTGTCAGCGTGCTTTCAGACCCTCCTTATTACAACTTTATACAAATCACGAAAGACCACTAAAAACCTCTTTGTCTGTGTGTGAAAAGACTTGACTGGAGGGAGGGATGGGTGTTCTTATTAAGCCTGACTATCAATTTATGCCTTCAGAGTGGCCTGTGAATGTTGTGTATCCATTCCAGTGAAACAGCACTATTCTCCTGTGTGCAACAGCTCAGCTCCAGCATTCTGCTTCATCTTACCACGGTTCCCATGGTGATGAGATAAGTTCCACTTGTTGGGGCCTGTTATGCAATCACAGATGAGTGTGGGCTCATCTTATTTCCATGCACTCCATGGGCATGTGTTCATTGCACCTCCTTGTACTACATTTAACTGCACAGCTCAATTTTCCATCCTTCTGGTTTTGCATTATATGCCAGAATCAGCTGTAGGTTTATACGTAGAATGCACAGAATGAAACAAAGCAACAAAATAAACCAGAATAGGAACCGGCATGAAATATTACCTTCCATTTTAACCTCTAAATATGTTTATTTGGAATACTTCAGTAATAATATTGGTAAATATTTTAAGAGACCAAAGTTGCATGAGATTCAATTTGATATGTCAATATTTTACCACACAACAGGGAGATTTTGGCAGTGTATCTCTCACAGCAGTGATAGAGCTGCAGCTGCAGTCAAACACAGATTATCACTGAACACCCGATTTCTGTTGTTAATAAGACTTGACAAGGGCAGTAGGGCTATTCTACCAAACAAACTGACAGCTGAACCCATATCTGGTAGAAATACTGCAGAGTGGATGTAGTGACCTTCACATAAACAAGAGAAAAACAATCCAAATGCAATTCAGATGACCTTGGGCAAACTACAAAGGTTTATGGCTCCAGCTTTAAAAGTGCTGTCCATTACTTAGAGATAGTGAAAACGAATGTTTAAGAGAGCGTGAGGGCACGCATATATATATAAAAAGCTGTGGCATACATACTGGACTCTGGAGGATCTGGGTCACCCTCTTCTTCTGTTCCATCATGTTGAAGTCCTGCCTCAGGTCTGGAGACATGTTCCGAGAGCGGAGGTACTCCGGGTCATTCTCATCCATGCGATCAAAGTAGCGCTCCTTGGAGTCGTTGCTGGACAGGGACAGGGTCATGGACCCCGCCGTCTGCCTCACCTCCACCAGACTCATGTTCCTGTAGAGTCTGCACCGCACGCCCACTCACTCTGCCACTGGAATCTGCACAGATGGAGAAAAAGTTCTAGCTTAGCTCACGATCAGGCTGTCAAGGCAACGAGTGTCAGATAAAAACAAAAGATATGGGCACAGTGGTGACTCATGTAATTACTGGGATGGAGACAATGGAGAGAAGAACAATTTCGTATTATTGAGGTTGCCATGCAAGAACGATGTTGCAGCTCTTCTGTAACACTGTACTGTAGTCTGTAGTGTTTGCTGTGAACATATGCAAATATTATTTTACTTAAGGAGCTACAGTGAAATGACACAATAACATAAACCCACAGTGTGGCTAAACAATACTGACAAAATCAAATACTACAATATTTTAGGCAAAATATATCTTGACATCAAGAATGCGATAATATTTATGGAATGGGGAGTGAGGACTCTGAACATAAGGACTGATCATCACTAATGTGTAATCAGTGATTACTCATATGTAATGCGGATATGATGAGCAGGTAAAGGTATTTTTCAGCAATAACAGCCTGATAACTTCAAAAAATTGCGTCTCTCTATTGAAATGCTGCCTTTTATACCTGAAAAAGGCAACATTTATTTGATATCACAATGTTGCTGAAACAAAATCCTGGGCAATATCTAATCCCACATCACAATATTGAAGATACTTTAAGACATGCAAATATACACAAGCACCACCTCACAAAACAAATATGTTGTTTATTTTTTACTCAGGCGGTCAGTTTAGGAATAAATTCTCACTATCTCTTGCCTTTCTCCAGCCCCAAAGTGGGGGATGAAAGTGGCAACAATTTATCTCCTTCGACTGTCAAGCCAAAAGCTGCAAAGCATGTCAACAAAGAAACAGTGGGCCCCTGCAAGCCTCATGCAAATCACCTAGTTTGAATAGCAGTTAGCACCTTTGGTGTTGAGAGCGATACCTTGGGGGTGGTGTGTGTGTGTGTGTGTGTGTGTGTGTGTGTGTGTGTGTGTGTGTGTGTGTGTGTGGGAGGGGGAGCTGAGTGTATCTTTTGCCAGTACACCAGGCCCCAAACAGTACTTTTAGTAAGCAACCAGTGGAAAAGCAGGCAGAATAAGGCATGAATAATTTTCTGTCTGTTTTCACTTTCACTTCAAGTTGAGTTGCGGCACTAGA
>OMLB01057334.1:0-13054 GCA_900302555.1 Myripristis jacobus
ATGTTGTGTGCGCAAGGTAGTAACAGTGCTACTTTGTTGTTGAAACCTGTCATTAAGTCTGTAAATGTATTCCAGACTGATGTTCCTGTGTGTTGCTGCTCCCATATGTTAGAAATGGCTCTCTCGCTGAATTACCTGGCGACAATATCTGCTTTGAGTGTTGTGTACAGCCAAGATACCTTCCATTATTTGTTTGTAACACCGGTTTAATCCATATTTGGATAAATGTTGACCGACACTAATGCATGTCTTTGTGTCCCTGCAGAGTAGAGACTGCCATTGCTGCTTGGCCTTATTAGAAATTGAGATATGCTACCCACTTGAGTTTTTACTGGTAATTTATTCATTAATTTTTTTATTGTTTTTTTTTTTTTTTTTTTTTTTTTTTTTTTTTTTTTTTTTTTTTTTTTTTTGACTTTTTCCTGCTTTTATTTAACAGCCGTTGATTGGTTGACTGACCTGGCTTACAGCCAATCTTGGGCTAGAGTGTGCTGTGTAGCAAAAAATTGGTGTTTGACCCTATGGGTTTATTGGTTTGTATTGTGGGTGTACATCCTATGTCATTGCCTTAAATTGCCTGCCATTCCCAGAGTTGGCTGTGACTCCCATTCAGGTTGATTAATACTTTTATTTCAAGGATGGTGTTTTATTAGGTTTAGTTAAGACCGCTTTATTTTCTTGGCATTAGTGGGGTTTTTTTTTTTTAAACAATTTTATTTGGATCTTGGTGACAACCATTGTTTTATAGTAACCTTTATAGTAACTTTTCTAAATAATATCTTAACTTGTGCAAATTCATGTCACTGATTTTATTTGTGGACTTACCTGTGTTGGTGGAAATCCCATGTGTCAAAATGTAAAAGTGAACAACTGAATTAGAACTAAAGCACTGGGTGTAATCTTTGGGTGAAAGTCCCAAACTGGTGTTGCCAACCTCTTACTGTAATATAATGATTGAGCCAAGTCGCGGGGGGTTGCTGGAGCCTATCCCAGCGCTCAATGGGCGGAAGGCAAGGAAACACCCTGGACAGGTCGCCAGTCTATCGCAGGGCAGACACACACACAATGACATTCACGCACACAGTCAAACCTAGGGGCAATTTAGCTTCTCCAATTCACCTAACCTGCATGTCTTTGGACTGTGGGAGGAAACCAGAGTGCCTGGCGGAAACCCACGCAGACACGGGGAGAACATGCGAACTCCACACACAAAGGACCCTGGGTGGGAATCGAACCCAGGACCTTCTTACTGTGAGGCGCCAGTGCTAACCACTACACCACTGTGCCGCCCTGGCTCCACCCAGTGAGGTAAAACTGAAAGAGATGACTCATGCCTCTGGAGCAGCTCTGCCTCTGATAAATGTTTGTAAAACTAAAACTACAGTTTGTATTCTTTAGGGTCACTGACAACAAAACTGCAGCTGTGTTTGGCGATACTGCCCAAAGGTTAGGGAAAATGCTGTTTAATTCAGTGCTCATAGCAGTTTCTCAGCAGTGCTGCCATGTGCTTAGAGACATCACAATCCCTTTCTATTTTTTATTTTATTTAATTCCTTAGCCAGACACTCATCTCACATGCACATTGGTGCCCTTGTTCAAAATCTCCTTTATTTCACATTCACTCTATTTCTCTCTTGGTCTGCCTCTACTTCATGTGAGGACTAATTAATGGCACTTCTGTAATCTGCTTGATGACACTACAGTATGTGCATGGACACATACATGTACTCACGTGTGCAGATGCACATGCACGTGCACACACACACACACACACACTGGGTGGTGATGATATTTGACAGTACTGTGTTGATTAATAGTTAGTGGTTACATCCTGGTGCCATCCATAATTCATAGCTCCATAATTCTACTCTGACTTGAAGGGAAGACAGGGGAAACGACTTCACACTGCTTAACACTTACTGCCATCCTCACTGTACCATTTCACTAAATTAACAAAATCCGATTACTGTGTGAGTGTGCTCTTGTTCTATTGTCTGTGAGAACCAACTTGAGCTTTTTCAGCAGGGTTAGTTTTGGATTAGGATTTGGGTTTGGGTAAAGATTAATGGACGATACCAGTGATTTTTAATGTTTGGCCTGTTCATTACAATTTCCCCACATTTTACAAAAAAACATTTTCTAAATCAAGCAGCGATACTAAAAGTTTAACAACATATACTATATGGACAAAGGTATTGGGACACACCTCTTAAACACTGAATTCAGGTGTTTCATTCAGTCCTATTGCCACAGATGTATGAAATCAAGCAGTTAGCCCTGCAGTCTGCCTTTACAAACATTTGTGAAAGAATGTCTCGTTCTAAAGAGCTCACTGAATTCCAACATAGTACTGTAACAGTAATGTAATAGGATGCCACCCTTGCAACAAGTCAGTTCATGAAATTTCTTCCCTCCTAGATATTCCACCATCAGCTGTAAGTGGTATTATTGCAAAGTGGAAGCGTTTAGGAACCACAGCAACTCAGGCACCAGGGGGCAGCACCACGTAAAGTTATAGAGCGAGGTCGCCAAGTGCTGAGGCGCATAGTGCGTAAAATTGGCCAACGCTCTGCTGACTCAATAACTGCAGAGCTCCAAACCTCCTCTGGCATTAACATCATCATAAAAACTGTGTGCCAGGAGCTTCATGGCATGGGTTTCCATGGCCGAGCAGCTGCATGCAAACCTCACATCACCAAGCACATTGCCAAGCGTCGGATGGAGCGGTGTAAAGCTTGCCGCCACTGGACTCTGGGGCGGTGGAAATGTGTTCTGTGAAGTGACCAATCACGCTTCTCTATCTGGTGGTCTGATGGATGAGTCTGGGTTTGATGAACGACTGCACTGTGCCAACTGTAAAGTTTGGTGGAGAAGGGATAATGCTATGAGCTTGTTTTTCTGGGGTCAGCCTCAGCCCTTTAGTTCCAGTGAAGGGAAATCTTAATGCTTCAGCTCACCAAGACATTTGGACAATTCTCTGCTTCCAACTTTGTGGGAACAGTTTGGGGAAGGCCCTTTTCTGTCCCAGCATGACTGAGCCCCAGTGCACAAAGCAAGCTCCATAAAGGAATGGCTGGCTGAGTTTGGTGTGGAAGAACTGGACTGGCCCACACAGAGCCCTGACCTCAACCCCATCCAACACCTTTGGGATGAACTAGAACGGAGATTGCAAGCCGGGCCCTCTGGTCCAACATTAGCGTCTGACCTAACAAATGCTCTTTCGGGGTTTTCCTGTCAAATCACCCTTATTCACTACTCTGTCATTTGCCTCACCTCATCCTCTCTCTCTCTTCATTCAAAACCCTGCCTTTTTTCAGTCGTTTGCTATTTCTTTATCTCCCCCTCTTCTTTTCCTCCCTCCTTTTCTGGGACTAGAAGTAGTCACCTCATTATGTGCCGCCTAATGTTGCAGGTAATTAGTTGAGTCTGTCTCTGGCTAGAAAGTAAAGGCATGCAGAGCCATGGAAGGCACAGAGAGAGGCACACTGACACCATCTCCGACACTTTAATATATGCTAATAGAAAAGACATTTATCTGCATAGTTTTACATAAGAAAGGAGCCATCTGTCTTGGGCTTTTAATAATATTCTCCAAAAAATGTCACAGAAAGTCATAACTTACCTGTTACACAGAATAACATTTGCACTCTTATCTTTGCTGGCCCTGATCTATTTAAAAAAATGATTAATTAAAGAGTCAGAAGAAGAGAGGAGGCAGAGAGAAATGGGGGTGGGTGTCGAGCAGTAGTAAGATGGAGAATAGATGAGGTTTATCACGATAATTTTATGCTGCCAGTGAAATGTTAGAAGGCTATTCATTAAAGGTGCTACATGCAGCATTTTTAAATATCAGTATATCATTGTCAAATTAATTGTGATATCTTGGCATGATAACCATAAACAAATGACACTATGGTTTAGACTCTTGGTAGCCTCTGTCTCACATCAGCGGTTACTGTTAATGCCAGTGTTTCTCCAAGAGACCACATTTCCCATTAATCCCAGTGCAATCCATTTCATGAGGATGATGTTGCTTAATGTCTCAAAGTTGATGTGATAATTATTTACAAATGATAACCTCTCAAGTCTCAAGTTACTTTGGTGAGAATCAAACAGGTCAAGTCAAGTCCCTGCTATAAGTCAAGTCAAGTCAAGTCAAGTCATTGCTCAGGTCAACAAGTCACAAGTCATGTGAATTTTTAATGATCTACCCCAGTTTACACATTCAAATCAGTTAAACGACAGTGGTCATGAAAAGGTGAGTTTCAGTTTCAATATTAATGAAAACCATTGCAGTCTGCTAACACTGTAAAAATGTTACTGACACTTGACAACATTAAACATTTTGTGGTAATCAATAACAAGCCTCCTAAATGAATAATGATGTAGAGTGGGGTTCTGATATTCTAACATAGTGACAACAGAAGTACGACACAAAAAATGCACAAGACAATTTTAAGCCTCCTGCCCTGGGTCATCTTCAGGATGGTCACACCATTTCTTCTTTCTGATGATAGTGATCCACACAGATCGACTTTCTAACTGGAGCCATTGTTCTACTGAATGCAGCCATATATATATATATTGCAATTCTTGTCAAAACAATGCAGGGTAAATGCAACACAACAGAGATCAATAATGTGTGGAGCAGTGCAGATCACAAAAAGAGGAGTTTTCATCAGTGACAGAACCATTCACTGTTGCAGCACCGCTAACGAGTGGACATGCAGCACCAAAGTGAAAAGGTGAACACATGTGCCTATCAGTTCAAACTCAGAATTTGCTTTCCAGCTATAGAAAAAGTGAAAATCTACGTTCCAACTGAACTTTGCAGAGTCAGTCAATAACTTTATTTGTCCCTAGTGGGGCAATTGCAGCTAAAATCGACATCAAGCTGAATGGAGGTCTACTGGACTGTTGTAGCTTCTTGAAGACATTGCATTTCTCATCCAAGACGCTTCTTAAGTTCTGGTTTGGTAAGATGTCTGTGAAGATTCTCAGTCACCCAGGTCACGGTTCCTCATGCAGAGTTAAATCGTGGTCAACTGTACTGTTGTAGATCTACAACAGTCCATTAAAAAGTTCTCACACAAACAATCGACAATCTGAAATATAAATGCAAGTATTAACAAAAACAACAACTTTCGAGTCATCTGTCTCAAGTCATGGATACCAAGTCTGGATACTTTGCAACTAAAGTCTGACTCAAGTCCTTCCAAGTCAAACTCACCACCTCTGGTAGCTGGTGTTTAAAAAGAAAAAAGAAAAAAACAATATTGCACCTCCCATACAGACAATGTTTATATCTGTTTAAGACATATTATGCTTTCATTCCAAATAATTTACTTGTTTACATCCCTACTACACTTTGCTCCTTTAAAGGTCACCAGCGGAGCTTTCAGCCAGCCACTTGTAGCTGGAGTGAGCAAAGTGGGTACCTTTTCAGTAACATAAACACTTAGCATGTGGTTTTCAGGCATGTGCACAACTTCAAATTCTACTATATTGTGTGGAGGGAACAGGGCCTATACACTGTCAGTGGGGTTCTTCACATTTCTGTTTGCTATGTTGAGAACTACTTTCTTCAACAACTGCAGCACACTCCAGTCATTTGTAAACTTCTGCCAAGCAGAGCAGAACGCATTCTGGAGGCGTAACTTTCATAACCCAACAGTGCAGGGGTATGCAAGGTAATGGGTTGTCATATATACTAAGTAAAACCTGTTTGAAAATGCCTAACCCTAACTCTAACCTGTTTGTTTCTTGCCATGGACACTTAAAAAGAGTAACTCAACTCTAAGTCACATAAGGCAGAGAGGAGCACATATTTGAAAATCTAGGAGTTGAAACTTTTTAAAGCAAGTTGAACCTCTGGCCACACCCAGTCAGTGATGTGGCAGCAGGAGGTTTTAGCTGTATTGTAAAGACCAGGGGCGGCTGGCCCATAGTGGGCGATAGTGCATCGCCCTCCTAAAGCCAAATGAAAAAAGGAGAGAAAAAAGAGTTTATTTTGCCGGTCTAGGTCTTAATATTATTGTCCAATCAGCAGCCCAAATATCGCTGCGACATCAGCAGCCTGAATGTCACTTTCCAACCAGCAGCCCCGCCCCCTTGGGGCGATCTCAGTCAAATTGAAAATCGCCCTTGGCGCTCTCATAGACTTTTGGACCATACAATTCATTTCTATGGGCCCTAGGAGGGCTCGACCCAACGTGATTTCATCATACGCACTGATGCGTGCACGGACGATGCGTGCGGTGCGCGGATGCGTCGGGCGGGAGACCGCAAGATGAACATGGCTAGGCTTTCATTTCATTGAAAGAATTACCATTCAGTCATCTAAATAATATAGATAAATTGGCTATTAAAGAATTGGGACCACCCAGACCAAATTTAAATGTCAAGCAGGTAATGTATTTGAGGCATTTAACTTGATATAGCTATACAAAAATACTACCGTGTGTACAATTTATATCTGGTGTTGCCATCTAGTGGTTGAACAGGAAAACCACATTAAACAATGCAATGCAACACTGTAAAGTTAGCTATCTGACTTTTATTTATTATTATTTATTGAACAGGTCATTGAACGGGTCATCTTAGCTATCATCGCAATAGTTGCCCCCACTGAGAAATTTGTCAGGAGCCGCCACTGGTAAAGACCCCATGACATGGACTACTTTCTTGATTTGATGTATCTCTTGTTGAAACAAAATGTTTGGCCAGGACATGGTGCAGGGAAGAATCATTCACAAGTATAAACCAATAGGACGGATCAAACTAGCTACTAACCCTATAGTGTATCAGTTTGGGTGAGAAACACAATTTTATTGGGAAGGGAAAACCTTTAAGAAGGTTTTATTGGTTGAAATTTGAATTTACACCCACTAGTGCAGGATGATGTCACTATTTAAAAGACAAAATTTTAACACACACACACACACACACACACACACACGCAAACACAGACACAGACACACAGACATGCACACACACCATATAACGATTTAAGAATAATTTTAACGGACCTTATTTTGTCCTTACAAATTATAAATGAGTGTCATCGGTAGCTCACAGTAAATTAAAAAAAATAACATGAACAAACTACAGCACATGCCAAATGTATTAAAAAAATCAAATATATCAACATATCAATTTACAGCACAAAATATAGTCTACTCTTCTTTTGAAGTATGGACATGGCTGGAAAAAGAGTTTGTGTGCCTGAATTAGTTGAGTTGACTCACATATTGACACTGTCAAAGCGGTAGCCAGCTAAGACCAACATTAAAAAAAAGTGAAATAAAAAGATTCCGCAGAGAAATGCCAAAACAGAAAAAGGGTGGGAGTATGACCCTGCTTGAACTGCCACCTTATCATGGTGGAGGGATTTGTGCACCCACATGACCCCAGGAGCTATGTTGCCGGGGGCACTTTGCCCGTGTTAGGGTTTCCCATGGCAAACAGGTCCTGGGTGATGGGCCAGACTAAGAGCAGTTCAAAAACCCCTTATGAAGAGAAGAACAACAAAGACAATGATGTCGCCCGGTATGGCGGAGCCGGGGCCCCACCCTGGAGCCAGGCCTGGGGTTGGGGCTCGTGAACAAGCGCCTGGTGGCCGGGACTTTGCCCACGGGGTCCGGCCGGGCCCAGCCCGAACTGGTGACGTGGGTCTAACCCTCTGTGGGTCCACCACCCACAAGGGTAGCCGTAAGGGGTCAGTGCTATGTGGATCGGGCGGCAGTTGAAGGGACACAACGGCTAGCGATGGGGACATGGAATGTCACCTCGCTGGGGGGGAAGGAACCGGAGCTTGTGCGGGAGGTTGAGAGGTACCGGCTAGAAATAGTCAGGCTCACCTCCACGCACAGCTTGGGTTCTGGAACCAGCGACAGTGACACCTGGAGTGGGGTGATTGGGAGGAACGGCCTCCCTGATCTGAACCCGAGTGGTGTTCTGTTATTGGACTTCTGTGCTAGTCACAGTTTATCCATAACGAACACCATGTTCGAGCATAGGGGTGTCCATAAATGCATGTGGCACCAGGACACCCTAGGCCGAAGGTCGATAATAGACTTTGTTGTCATTTCGTCTGATCTCCGGCCGTATGTCTTGGACACTTGGGTGAAGAGAGGGGCTGAGCTGTCAACTGATCACCACCTGGTGGTGAGTTGGATCCACTGGAAGAGGCGGAAGCTTGGCAGACCTGGCAGGCCCAAACGTATTTTGCAGGTCTGCTGGGAACGTCTGGCCGAACCCCCCGTTGGGGAGGTCTTCAACTCCCACCTCCGGGAGAACTTCTCCCAGCTCCCGAGGGAGGCTGGGGACATTGAGTCCGAATGGACCATGTTCTCGGCCTCCATTGTTGACACGGCTGTTCGGAGCTGTGGCCGCAAGGTCTCTGGTGCCTGTCGTGGCGGCAATCCCAGAACCCGGTGGTGGACACCGGAAGTAAGGGATGCCGTCAAGTTGAAGAAGGAGTCCTACAGGTCCATGTTGGCCTGTGGGACTCCTGAGGCAGCTGATGGGTACCGGCAGGCCAGGCGTGCCGCAGCTCGGGCAGTGGCGGAGGCAAAAACTCGAACCTGGGAGGAGTTCGGTGAGGCCATGGAGGAGGATTATCGGTCGGCCTCGAAGAAATTCTGGCAAACTGTCCGGCGCCTCAGGAGGGGGAAGCAGTACTCTGCCGACACTGTTTACAGTGCGGGTGGGGAGCTGTTGACCTCAACTGGGGATATTGTCGGGCGGTGGAAGAATGCGGTTTTCGTCCTGGCCCTTTGTCACCGATTCTGTTCATAATTTTTATGGACGGGATTTCTAGGCGCAGCCAGGGGCCGGAGGGAGTCCTGTTTGGGAGTCACAAGATTTCATCGCTGCTTTTTGCAGCGATGAAATCTTGGGTAATGACCTTGGGTAATGACCGAAAGAACAAGATCGCGGATACAAACAGCCGAAATGAGTTTCCTTCGCAGGGTGGCCGGGCGCTGGCACTGGTGGCGGATAAGCGGCAGAAGACGACGACAACAACGACAATTAATACTAATCAAATTATATGTTGTGTCTTCATAAGATTATGGGATGCTCTGCTAGAGCATTGTGTCAAGAGCTTTACATTTAGTGCCAAAGAAAAGGAAAATAGTTTAATGAAGTTTTGTCCCTTGGTCCACAGCTCCTCTTCATGACTCTAGTGGATGATACTATCAGAAGTAAGAGGTTCCACCTGGATTTAGCTGCTCTGTCTGTTTCACCGGGGAAACAGAGGGCTCTGCTGTTTCATGCTCTCTTTCGATATTAGGGGAAATGTATGTGCTGAAAAATAACATCCTCAGCACCTAGTTTGTAAACTCTGCAAAATGCCTCACTTGTACCACCATAACTGTTGCTGTGCTACCTCAGCAAACAGAGTCAAAGCTGCTTCAGTCACACTGTGATGTTCCCTGTGATGTTGTGCTTGTTGTTGTTTATGCTTTAAAACTGTAGAGGACAGTAGGAAGAAAATTCATAATCTTGTTTGTTGTGTCAGTATGATCACAGCATTAGCTGCCTGGGTGTTAATTGTACCTTATTCTAGTACACTGTGTGGGTCCACACCCTTGAGAAAGTGCCTCCATGTTTACATTAAAGCAGCCAGTATGCATCAGCACCTCTTTATTGGAAGGATCCACTGTGCCCACTCCTTTGATTAAGAACCTGATGTGCATTCATACTGTAGCAGTATAGAAATATTTATTACTCTATGTACTGAGCTGCCTCATTATGGTGCGCCACTGGTGGCCAATTACCGAGTGGGGAGCGGAGTATATAAGCGGTGGCTCTCCCCCTGCCTCTTCCTTTGCGTTCCCATCTTCGTCACTTCTACTCATGTTAGGGGTCGGTTTGCAACAGGTATGTCTCATGCCGTATCTTTGATTGTTTGTCTCATTGATGAGATGCTTAAGGCATTTATTTTACACTGCAGAGCGACTGTATCCAAGGGCTTGTGTCCCCTCAGCTTGTCCATGCTCGTGCCCCCACTCCTGGTTTGTGGTAGGTGTCCTCTCTCTTGGCATTACCGTGCATGCTTTTTCCTGGCTAACGCTGGTGTGGTCGCAGGTAAAGTGCCGGTGGATGCCTGGGCTCTCTTCCTCCCTCATGTGCGTGTGTGTCCGCCACTGCCGACAGGTGTGTATGGGTTTTACTTTCGTAGCAACCATATTATTGTCCAGCAGTTAGTGTCAAATGCTAACACTACTGCCGACAGGTGAACGCTATTTCCATCAGGTGGACTGGAACCAGCTGATCGCAATTACGCTGTTGACATCACTCTCAGCTGACTGGGACCGCTGCTGTTTTGTCTCCTGCTTCGTCTCGGCTGTTTGTCGGCCGTCATCTCCGGCTGTTTGTCAGCTGCTGTCTCCGCTGTTGTCTCCAGCTGTTTGTCCGCCGCTGTCTCCGTTGTTGTCTCCGGCTGTTTGTCGGCCAATGTCTCCGTTGTTGTCTCCCGCTGCTGTCTCCGGCTGCTGTCTCCTGCTTTGGCTGCAGGAGCTGAATATTGATTGTTTCTTTTAAATGTGTGACTGAGTGGGAGTTATTTTTTTTTAGTTTGGATTAATTGTATCAGTTATTCTTTTTGTTTTGTTTCCATTTGGGTATTTGTTATATTGTATAATTTGTATAGTTTTTCATTTGAAATTTGCTATCATTTGGTATATTCTGTTCACTTCGTAGATTTTGTTGTGTTTATTTGCTTTGTTTCTTCACCTGTAATTTGTGTTATCCTTTTCAGTTGCTGAAGGCCGGTGGTGGTGCTGGTGATCTGGGTGGCGGTATCCAAGGCTGCTTTAATGCATAAGCTAACCTGGACTGAAGCCCAGGGGCCTCCTACGTTTGGGGGCCTATCATTTTGAGGCAATGATGAGCTGAAAAAGTAACATTGTTTTGTAACTTGTCAGGAGCAGAGAGGAGGAGCAGAGGAGGAGAGGGCATCATATGATCACCAGGCAGGTGAGAACCAGGCAGCCAACCAGGCAGGGGGAGACGAGACAGACGACACCTACAGCAGTTACCCGGGCCGCTGGGGAAATAGCATCAATGAAGGAGTGTGTGCTTACTGGGCAAAAATGGGGCCAGTCTGCTGTCAAAACAAAGATGCTGACCTCTCTGCCTCGGAGCACCAGTATAAACAGCAGAGAAGATTTTCTCTAAAATGCTGTTTAGACGCAAACTGAGCAATGGAGAGTGTGTGCCAAGAGAATGGCTATGTTATTCTCCGTCATCAGGTACGGTGTTTTGCTTTGCGTGTAAGATTTTTGGCGGGAATAACAATGAATAGTCAGCATTTGTGAATGGGGGATACTGTGACTGGAAACATGCCAGTGACCGCATTGGTGAACATGAAAGCTCTGATGTTCACAGAAGAGCCATGATTGCCTACGTCAATCAAGCAGCTGACTGTGGGACAGTGGACTCCGACCTCAAAAGACAGTTTGATGAGGAATGTGAATACTGGACACAGGTTCTACAGAGGGTTGTCACTGTTGTAAAGTATTTGGCTGAATGGGGACTTGCTTTCAGGGGTGAAAGACATGAGACTATGTAAATTGGGCAGATGGGGGGCCTACAAAACCTCTCAGCCCCAGGGCCTCACATTAGGTTAAGGGGGCCCTGGCGGTATCCCCCCCTTTTTGTGTGTGCTGTGCTCCCTTGGGATTTGGTTCACTTCACAACCGAGTGTGTGTCACGTGTGTGTGGGTGATTTTTGGTTTGTTTTGGTGGATCCCTCTCCCTTTCACTAGCCCCTGTCCAACCGGTAAGCCTCAGCACCTGATTAGGTTCCCTTTGCCCCATTGTGAATGGTGTTTTATATTTTTTAAAGAAAATATATATTTTTAAATTGTTTCAATAAAACATTTTGTACATTTTGAACTCACGTCACCTGCCCTTGAGTAACGAACCTGTGTGTCCTAAGTGTGTGAATAAGATAATTCTCTGGGTGAAATTCCCAGGATGGCGTTGTCTGGCAACTTTTAATATCATCTGATCACCCTGAATTGTTAAATGTGCATTGTATCGCTGTAGCTGCCACAATACCTTTATTCATTAAAGGTCCTGCACATCCATATCTTTGATTGAAAGCAAAGTATTCTTCCACATCCCCTTGTTAAACTGCTCAGTACATCCATACCTTTTAATAAATAACAAAGAATAAGTCTTTTCTTTTCCTAAAGGAACCTAGTTTGCATTACCTAGGGTTGTAAAAGACTGGATAAAATTACAGTCAGGTCCTTTGTAGCTGACTTGATAATGTCAGACACCTGTGCTCTGTGCTGAGTGGAAAAAGTAAAGTGGAGTGGAAGTTCATATTGATCCATAGATGTTAAATTTTGTGATATAAAGTTCAAAGACACTGGGGCAGATGCTGATACTAATATTAGGGTAAGAGTTTTACATACATACATACATACATATACACTCACCTAAAGGATTATTAGGAACACCTGTTAAATTTCTTGGTAATGCAATTATTTAATCAACCAATCACATGGCAGCTGCTTCAATGCATTTAGGGTTGTGGTCCTGGTCAAGACAATCTCCTGAACTCCAAACTGAATGTCAGAATGGGAAAGAAAGGTGATCTAAGCAACTTTGAGCATGGCATGGCTGTTGGTGCCAGACGGGCTGGTCTGAGTATTTCACAATCTGCTCAGTTACTGGGATTTTCACACACAACCATTTCTAGGGTTTACAAAGAATGGTCTGAAAAAGGAAAAACATCCAGTATGCGGCAGTCCTGTGGGTGAAAATGCCTTGTTGATGCTAGAGGTCAGAGGAGAATGGGCCGACTGATTCAAGCTGATAGAAGATCAACTTTGACTCAAATAACCACTCGTTACAACCGAGGTATGCAGCAAAGCATTTGTGAAGCCACAACATGCACAACCTTGAGGCGGATGGGCTACACCAGCAGAAGACCCCACCGGGTACCAAAACAGGAAAATGAGGCTACAATTTGCACAAGCTCACCAAAATTGGACAGTTGAAGACTGGAAAAATGTTGCCTGGTCTGGTGAGTCTC